>JANQDE010000005.1:1821465-1919047 GCA_037157785.1 Cephalotes varians | reverse complement strand
ACACACACACACACACACACACACACACACACACACACACACACACACATAATTGTTACAGAAAGGTTAATTTGGAAAACATTCCTCTTTGCACTTACGATCTCGCACGTTCCGATTTTCCAATTTGGGTTTCGTTCTTTGCATCATCACAAGCGAATACGGTTCTTTCGTGTTTCTTGTACACACAGTATTAAAAATAGATATTTTTTCTAAGAACAAGAAGCGACTGTGCGAATATAATATAATTCGCGACAGCAATAAAACTCCAAAAATAATTTGGAAATAGTTTGGAAATAGTTTGTAAAAAAAATTGGGTAAATTTGAATTATGTAATGATGTAAAATGTAATTATGTAAAAGAAATGAATACCGCTTAGATATAAGTATAATGATGCAATAACCGAGAAAAATAAAACGGAAAACGGTTGTTGACTTCTCAATTGCATTATATTAATTATTTTTCTTCGCCTCCAATTTACTATTAATTCAATTTGAAATACTCTAATGTAATGAATTAGAGATTAAGAAGACAATCATAAAATTGCAAACAAGTAAACTAATTCGACATATAATGAAGAATGTAATATTAAATTATAAATTATATTATATATAAATTAATATTATATTTATAAAATAATATAAATTATAAATTGTATCGTAAAATCTTCCTCGTAAATTTAATATGAATTGGAAAATTATTTCAAGAACTTAGTACTGCTGCTTTTAAGATTTAATTGTTCAATTAGCATGACACGCAAGTGTAAAATATGTAGAAGTCAATAACTGTACGCATTATATATTTAATAGCATAAAGTATTAATAAAAAATTGGATAATATAGGGTATCAAAGAATCTCATTATAATTTCACGTATCGTTCCAATGTACGATTCAGTAACGGTTAAAATGTATTCTGCGATATGGGTGATATATTATTGTGAGAACTCGGCACGCTTGAAGCTGCGTTCAAGTGTCGCTCTCGATGTTTCGTCCTGTATATATTCAATACACAGAAAGATATTATTTGCAGATGTGAAAAATATATATTTATATTACATGTATACATATAAATGGTGCACACTTATCCACGTAGATATATCAGGCAGGATATTCGGCAATAAGCGTACTTTGTGAATAAAATATTCCTTATCAAAAAAAGGAATGACGATTTCTTGACGAAAGTGTCGATATGTTAATCTTTTTAATTGTAAACAAGTAAAAACAAAAAGGTTTGCAGTCATTTCGACAAACTGTCATTCGGTTCATCACAAATATGCTTATTATCGAACACCCTCTACATGAAAAGAACGGTTTTGCTGAAGTATCTAAACATTTATTAATACAAATAATTTTGATCGAAAATAATAGACTATCAAAATAATTACGTGTGGGATGCTTAAGCTGGTTGCTGGAATGTCAATTTTTTGGAACATTGCTCATCATGCTTGAGTTTCTTACATAATTATTTTCATGGTCCAACAAAATTATTTTTAGATTTGTATCTATCTAAATTTTTTAATATCTCAGCAAAATCGTTCTTTCCATGTATACGCCGCGCGACCACGTGCGGTGTCTTGCATTTTCTTTCTTTTTTTTTCCTTTGCAACACATCGACATTATCGCGATGTCTCGATACCTCATTAGGCGGATACATCCAGCCAATTGATGTACGATAATGAAGAATAAATTGTTGTTGCGTCCTATTTATTTATAACGGAATTGATTTCACATGTTCTTTGTTCGACCACTAAAAGAATCCTGAATCTATCCCATCTCACAAAATACTATTTATAACATTATACATTAATATAATAGCAGTAGCTTATTAACGCCGCACTATTTATTTATATTGTATTTATCAACGGGTATTGCTCAGCCGTATATGATTTCTGAAAGATCGCAACATAATGTCACTATCCAGAGACGAAGGTGAGTATGTGAAATGACACGCGAGAACAAAAGGCACACAAAAATTTATGTCATGTAATTCACGCACCGGCACAACTTGATTTTTAAAATCTGTGTCTATTATAGAAAGATAATAGTGCAATTAATAAATCTCAGTCATTAAATATTCCGTCATTAAATATTGGAAAGCCGACGAATTTTAATTTTATCGCGAATTACGTGATCATTATCGCTATTATCTCAATTAGAACGATTTTATATATAATAACAAAGAAGAAGAAGCTGTCGGCGAAATTGACAAATCACGACGAGGCAAGGGTTAACGAGATGGTGACTCAACCTATCCTATAAAGGCTTGCGTCGATGAAGAATTAAGTCTCTATCTGCGGCTGACTGTAACATATTCTACACGGTAAGTGTTTCGCAATATACGTAAACAAATCTCAATGAAACCGTTAATTTGCAAAAGATCAGTTGCTCAAAGTATTAAAAATATTTAATTTACTTCCGAGAGGCTTATCTTTGCTCAAGATATTTCAAATACGTTATTGTGCGCTCAGTCTCGCGTTAAATGTATTTCTTGAAATTCTGAAAGACCTATTTCTCGTTTTACATGTGGATATTAAGCGTGAGCGCAGGGAAATAAACAGTTTTGTCTAGGAATAATTCTTCCATTAAAATCATTAATTATCAGAATCCTAATAGGTAAGTAGTCTTTCTATGCCAAGCGAGACGATGATCGCGTTTTCCTAATTTGTAACGGATCATAATCGCGTACTTTCTCAAACTGCTCACCGCTAGTTTCGCCCGTAATCTCGTATTGCGATGCACAGTGGACGACAAGCTCCAAAAACGTTCTAAAACTTGAACGAATTACGTGAAAAGATAAATAAATTGAGTTTTTTTTTACAAAAGAGCAACAAATGGGCGCATTAAATTCTAATGGGATCCTTTTTCACACATTTTTCACACATTTTATTTTAAGATAAAAAACTTACGAAGTTACGATCACTTAAATAAATAGCAAAATCGAGAAAAGAGATATCGCGTGATGCTACCTACTTTTAAGTGAAAGACGCCAATATAGCTGCGAAAGTTTAAATATACTTTATATAATATATTAAAATAATATGCCGGTGCGTTTAGGTCGCTTCGTCGAGCGTGACAACAGACGCCTTTACGCGTCGTATTTATCAACCTCTCCGGATGATCGGTGCTTGAAGAGCGTACACTCGGACAAGCATACTCGAGCAAGTGCTCGGAGAGACCCGGCCGTATATAAGTCAAGGCTGCCGAGGGACCCTTACCTACTTTTTCCTTATACGGTACCGAAACGGACCGATGACTGTAACTGATGAGATACAACGGCCGATGCTTACGCAAAACGTGCGTAACGACTTTGCGCAGAAATTCGTGCAAATTACACGTGGATATTTGATTTATTGACGCGAGTCCTTCGTTGCGTAATGCTGTCGATTATCGCGAAAAACTACATCCGTCCCGATAAAACAATAACGTCTCGCTCAATTCGAGAAGAATCGAACGATGGATCCTAGGTGGATCGAATTATCTCTCTCAATTACTTGTGGGATTATTTCGCGGAGCAGAAGAAAAACCGAGCGCGCCATCCGAGTCATAACGGATCGTCCGTGACACGAGTTGATTCAAGGAGATCGGGTGAAGTGGACTATACGTTGACCCCGATGCCAAAATTGCCAGCGCGGCCGATTCCTAACACTTTCTTATTAAACGGAGGTGTTGTTTTTCGACGGTCTACGTCCTTCTCTTCTCGCTGTTATACTCTCCCTCCGTTTATAGACAAATTCTAGAACGATCGTTTTGAATGTCACTGAATGGCGCGGTCATTGTAATTTTCTTCAAATGAGTGACTCACGAGATAATCATTTGACGATTGAAACAAGTAAATCAAGATAATATAGAGATTAATAAAATCATATTAATAAAGTATATTAATGAAAAAATGGAAAATCTATTCATTTATCCCACGTTTATCCTGCTATTTTTTTGTCAGATAAAAAATCGAATTCTGTGTAAGTGCGAATATAAACGAGGATTCCAATTTTTCAACTAGATTTATCCTTCATCTCAAAAGAAACTTATGTTTTTTTTTTTTAGAAGAAGGATAAACTTAATACAATCATGTACAAAATTAAAAATTCAATAAGTAATAATATTTTATAAATTTCTCATTTAAAGATCAAACTCTCTTTTATCAATTTCTCGAATTTGTTACAAAGTATACGCGGCGAAGATTTTTGGTGCCATCGGAAAAATACGGATGTTTTGCGGTTCGCTGAAAGAGATATGCATTTCTTATATATGCTGTTATATATGTTTATTTTCCAACGGGTCTGTCGATGGATGACTTCCTCGCAGGCGCGCAAGCATTTCGCGATGTGACTTTGACTTTGTTCGAATTTTGCGAATACTGCGAATGACGCGAAATGACGTCCAGCTTCCGAGCTGTTTTTCTTCGCTCCGTTTTCCGCGATGGCACGAGATTCTTCCCCGTCGCTGGCCGTCGTCGAAATAGAGCGTTCGGCACGCACGCACTCACGCACGTTCGTCGTTCGCGCGTCCGCGATCTAAAGATAATCCGTCGGCGATGGCCGGTGTACGTTTTCACAGATCTGTACGTAAAAGATCCGGGGGGTATACGCCGCGCCGATGGCATACGACGGTGGGGTAGGGGTCGCGGGCAGCCTACGTTCTCGACGATCTTGAGGAGCATCGCGAGAAGGTGGGAGCCACGACGAAGCGAGCCCCGAGCGCCTCTCTATCGCCCAGTCGTGACTTAGCCCGCAGGTCGGACGCATCCCGGACGAACGGATACAAACGTGAGTACTTGCGCGTGAGTACCATGTGGTATCCTATACGTATCAAGGACCTCGAGAGAAGCCGTCTTCTGGAGCGCATCATCGACATTCGCGGGGACACGCCGCGGCCGTCCTACATTCTCGAAAGAAAAGAAGTCTCTTCTATGGAAAAAGAAAGAAGTGTGGTGTCTGCGTGTAATAATAATGGCGAGTGACACTTTCGCAAGGACCCGCGACGTTTGCCGCGGCAAATAGCTTGATTCTTATGTAAATGTCACTCGCTTGTCGCTTATACATATACGCGCATTCTCACACATCCGCGTTTCAGCGAATTTCGGCGAACTTGAGCAAATGAAGAACGCTCGTGAAGGACGAGTCGCGCGAGTCCCCGCGACGAGGTGGCTCGACCTCGTACAGCGAGATCTATTATTCTTCACGGAGAGAATTCCACAACGAGATTGATCATCTGTGAAAAAGGGACGTGAATCCTCTTAGATTTCGATTTTAGTGCGCTAGGAAGAAACGGACTTCAATTCGATATGGAATGTGCGACTGTTGTTCACTTTAACTTTTAAGAACCGGTTTGTTCGTTTTTTGAAAGAGAGTCACCTTAAACTTTGTCTATGCTAGAAATCGAATACTCGAATGAAGAGAGAATCAATTGCATTAATCAATTGGCCGAATTGTTCAAATTGGACAGACTTTATAGCCGTCGTTTCGATAAATCTCACACGGAAAGAACGGTGAGATATCTAAAAATTTGCTGGATATACATTTGAAAATAATTTTATTGAACTATCAAAATGATTATGTAGGATGTTCTGGATGAAACTGGTTGCTAGAATATCAAAATTTTTTGCAACATTGTTCATCGTGTTTGAGTTTCCTACATAATTATTTTTGATGGTCCAATAAAATTGTTTTCAGATCTGTACCTAAATTTTTAGATAGATAGCAAAATCGTTCTTTCCGCGGTCTATTTAATGTTAAATTGATTGTACAAATCCCAAACATCTCATCGAACGAACGAGTAAATTTCCAAAATTATTCAAGACGGGAATAGAGCTGCCATGCAAATCTATAAGTAATAATATCTGAAGCGCTTTAAGCTGAGAATATGATCTTAAACTGAAAATGAAATATAATTATAATTATAATTATAATAAATTCTAAAACAGATTTAAAATAATAAGAAAAGAACATGAGAATCTCGTCAAAATCATGTAGATCGCAAATTTGACTTTCTTTATAAAGATAACGGATAAAAAGATATAGGTCTCGCACATGATTCTTTTAGCAAAAACACTTGGTACGTTGAAAGCTTGTACCGTTTTACGACGTAAAATGTCGTTGTTCGAAGAATCGCGATATCGCTGAGTTTTACGATCTATATGTCGATATAGTTATCGCATGAACATAACATAAACGATTACGCCCAGGAAGATGACTTAATCATCATTGAACAATGAGTGACGTGTGTCTAGGCGCAAAAAGTAAAGTAACTCAATTATTGCGCCGATGTCGAGTAAAATTGCCTTTGTTCTTATTTCGATGTTGAACGAGATTGCTATCGTATAATCGGCAAGCTACATAAAATATAAATTATAAAAATCTTGAGGAAATTCTTAAGAAATAATTCATTCATAGTCTCGCACTTCTACTCTTTATTTTGTTAAATTAAATTATTCAAGTATCGAAGAAAAAAAGATCGCTATAAAAAGGACGACTATTAAATTTCCGAGGAATGCTCTAATTTATTATAATTTATATTATATTTAATAAAATTGCGTTTTCTAACACTTTCGCCGAAAATGAAAAAAATTTTACAGAAATGCATCGCGATAACGGGTCGTCGTAAATCGTCGCGGCCGCTACTTTGCGGAATGCAGTGACTCATAAGGATTTTTTTCGCGTTCGCGCGTAACCGCTGTGACAATATTGCACAGACTTCCGATCTTCTTGTAGTAGGGGACAAATTGGCGCGTTCACATCAAGAGTGCTGAGCTAAGCACTCTTTCATTTGGAAAATAAGCTAACGTTACCAGCGATTTACGATGCACGGTAACTTGCAAAAAAGGAACAGCATTATGCCACTTTTACGTATAACGTGCAAAATTGTATTGTATAATAATATTCATTAATTATATTGAACGGCTCGAAAAATATCTAAAATCTTCAGGTAGACATATAAAAAATAATAAAAATATAATTTTTCTGTCGTCTAATAAAGAATTATCTTAAACGTTTAATAGTTAAAGTTAAATTTTAAAAAATATCTCATCGATCTCTTCAAAAAATCCGATAAATCTTTATGGGTAGAGAAACGTATAAAGAGAGAAAAGACTTTTATGTCTTCCTTTTTCTGCAAAAAAAGTCCTTGTGCGTGAGAGTCCTTACTCTGTAGCTTTCAACGAAATGGCATTTTTATTTGTTCTTGTTCCGGTTTACAATCGCAGAAATAAATGTTCTCTGTCACGGTAGAGAGAGAGATAGCCGATGGTTCGCAATCGGTTTTCTTTTCGAACGCGTAACAGGACACCAGTTAAGTCACTTGGTCGGTGCGTTTGGGTGTCAGCGCGAGGTTCGCTATGCGTAACCCGAAATGGCTCGGCTAAGCGGCAACGATTCTTGCAACCCTCTCTCCCCCTTAACGCTTAAAAATAACCCGTCGGTCGCGATACGCGCGTTTTTGGACCGTAGGAACGCGCGTCCCGACAAATCGAATTTCGTGCGATAGATTCGAGGAGACTCAGTTTTTACAGCGAATTTTTGTCGTCACGCCCTCATTGCCGTCCACAATCTTTCAAGATCTCTCAAGACGCCTAGAATATTCTGCTCGACGAGGAAACGAGAAGGAAGAATCAACGAGCGCGAACGAAACCGATCGTCTCACGCGAGAATTTTGTTTCGTCGATTATACATAAATGTTTATGAAACCGACGCTTGCGCGCGTTTAACTTCGCAGAATCTTTCGGCTTAGTGTTTTTGCTTCCACGAAGATAGCGACAAACTCCATTTCCTTTTCGTTCTCCGCTTACCATCTCTGATTACCAACTCGGAATCCCGCGCGTATTCGCTCGGCAGAGATGCGGTTCTACCGAGTGCAAATTGCAGTGGCGCAGACATAAGACCTTCAAGACCTTTAAACGGACCTTTAAACGCATTGATACAAACGGCGAATTTCGTTTCGTTTCAAATTCACATTCCGTTCCCAGCAATTTGCACTCGGTAGAATATTTTTGTTCTTGACAGAGAATGCAGAAATTATTAATTTATGAAAAGAAGTATTTTGCGAAGAACGTAGTTTATTTTACAAAGAATATCTGGCGCCTCTTGATGAAAGAAAGAAAAGAGCGAGTGAAAAAAGTAGAAGCCAATTACATTTAAAATAACAATATGGTACCAATAATAATAGCAATAACGATTTCCACGAGAAATGTTAAACAAAATCAAATTATTGCAACGTATTTCCAATGGTTAGTATCAGTTAACCAACTCTTCACGTAACAAAGTATATTGTTTTCAATTTATATCGCGATATCGATAAAGCCAAATCGTTTATCGTTCTTGTACGTAGCACAGAGACGCGTCACGATGGTTTCAGCATTGAATTTCAAATGACGTGTCGTGTGATACCATCTCGAGACCGGAGTCTCTTTAAAGTTATTCGCGATACTGCTTGTAAGCCGATTTCGACGAGGGAGGTGCGCGACCGGCGCGCGCGCGTCCCTGACGCGTCTTCCTCTCGATCGCGTCGTAGAAATGTCCCGCCGTTCAAGAACGTTTCGTATAAACGACCGCGGATGCAGACGGATTTTTATCCCCCTCCCTCCCTCACACGAGGATCGCATACCTGAGCGGCATGACGTCACGAGACGAAAAGAGGCAGCGGAGCGCAAAACGTTTGATATCGCCTTCCTCCGCGGCCCGGTCCCTCCTCAGCGAGGAGCCGGCTCTATAAATAGGATATCCGGTCGCTCGCTAATTATACACCTATGCATGCCCGTTCACCGAATGGCGAATCCGCGCAAAAGTCTCATTTTTCTCATTTTTCGAGAGAATCCCATTTCCGCGACGAGTTTCCTCCCCCTTTTATCCTTGAAACGTCGTCGTAAATTACTGCGGAAAGATAACGAACCGAAGGATCGCACGAATGGTCGTAGTGTACGCTATTCCACCCTATATTGTTGCGAGGGAAGCTGTAGAGGCCGCGAATTCCTCGCCGAACAAAGAAAATTACTGCGCGCAAAGAAAAAAACGGAGCATAATTAATTCCTCATCGAAGCGGTTTAGGATTTGATTATCGAAGGCATAAAAAGGGGAAGCAAAAGGTCTCGCTAGTGATTTTGTGCTACAATAAATTAACTAACGAAATTTTTTTATGACAATCACTGTCTGATAAATTCAGTAAATTAGTATATCATGATCGCATAATTGTAATAATATTTGTCAACACGTTTTTCGAGTCGACATATTGCAATTATAATAATACTTTAGTTTTATCATTTTTACACGTAATTAATTATTTAATTAGTTATAGCTGAAAAAATATGTATTGATATTTTTATTTAGACCTGTGTAGTACGCAGAAAATCGCATTCTGTTTCATCCTACTTTATTATTAAAAAAAAAATTAAGACAAAATGTATAATCGATAAATTTGAATATTCGTCTGTAACCGCATTCCTATTCGATGCCGCAGATTTTCTTTTGTGGACGAGTGAGGAGAAACAAATACCATCATGGACGCGATTAAGAAGAAGATGCAGGGAATGAAGCTGGAGAAGGACAACGCGATGGATCGCGCGTTGCTCTGCGAACAGCAAGCTCGAGATGCGAATGCTCGAGCCGAAAAGGTATAAAAAAACAATTATTCGCCAAGTTTTTCGTTCAATTATAGTTGTTTATATATACAAAATATGCACGTCAGATAAGAATCGTGATAAACTTAAAAATTGAATTGATATGACAATTTATTTATTTTTTGAAATGGCAATGAAAGTATACGTTAAGTTAAATTACGATAATACATTTCTAAAGTGACAGCGATAAGAATAAGAGATATTTTGATCTACACAGGCTGAGGAAGAGGCTCGTGCCCTGCAAAAGAAGATCCAGACCATTGAGAATGAGCTCGATCAAACTCAGGAAGCTCTTATGCAGGTCAACGCAAAGCTGGAGGAGAAAGACAAGGCTCTGCAGAACGTAAGTCAACTAGCAAATATTTTTATTATTTGACAAACGAAGAAGTATTAGGCGATATTATTCGATCAAGCGAGAGATAAATCATTTGACAATTATTTTGATTTGTTAATCGATCAAGATTAAATAATTGCAATTTTCCACCGTGAATGCCAGTCCCTTATTTTCTGAAGTATTTTTTTCCATATACAGAATTTCAGTTGTTTTCAACAGACTGCAACGCTCACCCAGCAAAATATGAAATTCGAAAACGAAAGGTATTCAAAGAGTTTTAAATGCGTGGAATTACGAAATATTGTGATTTTTCGCATTTCACATTTGTTCGCGCAACAAAAACGTTACAAAATTTGTTACAAAAGTTACAAAATAATGTAACTTTCGTTGATATCCAAAATGTCGATATGCAAAAGAAGAAAAAAAGATCCGGAAATTTTGCATAACGGGCAAATCCCACTCGTATCAGATAATTTATTCCGATACGCGTTAAAACGTTAGATTATGAGAAAAGTCATAAATCTGGATCTTGTGAATCGGATGCCGAACATTAGCAAAATTTAACACAACCCAGAGGACCTCTCGATCGAATCCGCGAAAAAATGCCGCGAAATCAACGACACGACACGATTACCGACGGCGCATTACGCGAACGATGGCGCACCGACCGATGGCGCCACTCGCTCGCGCAAGCGCAACCCGCGTCAACGAGCGGCGCGCTACTCGTCCGCCGCGAACAGTTCGTCCGCGATACGCGCAGCTTCCGTGCGCCCGCTCGTGAATCTTCGGTTTTCCCCACTCGCGCGTCACTCGACCGCGTGGAGGGGACGTTGCTCTCGCTCTGCGCGCGAGCGAGACAGACACAACGTGCCCAGTGCACGGCGCAGAACGGCGCTGTTTTGTTCTTTGTGTACGCGCTGCCGCATGCCGTATCGCGTGTGCAGCGTGTGCGTGACGGTGCAACACAGCCGGCGGACGGTGGTACCGACGTTGGCGCGGGGGAGAAACGTGCTTCGCGATCAGTGACAGACAAGATGGCGGTGTGGCTGGTGCAGTGGTAGTAGAGCGGTGCACATCGCACGGGCCGCGTCAACGTGTTGGGCAACGCGGGGGGGTTTCGGTTGTTGGCGACAGCTTGACAACAGCTGGACACGCGACATGGAGCGGGCGGTCTCGGCGACAACGAGACGCCGCGGTCACCAGCACCATCCGCGGCACACCACGCGACGACGTCTCGACGCCTCCAGCAGAGGACCCGCGCAGTGTGGCCCTGCTGACAGCGTCAGGAACACCACGTTCACCGGCGACGAGACGTCGCCCGTCAGCGTGGCCGTCGACGAGCGACTTGGCGCGACGGAATCCCCACGTCCATCCGCGCCGCGGACGACACTCGGCGCGAGATGGTCCACGAGGATCGACGAGATCGAGACGAAGGACTCGAGAACCCTGATCCTCGAGGAGAAGAAAGAAGAAGAGGGGGGGGACCGTAGAGACGACGACGTCCGACAAAGGCTCGCGCAGTGTAGCCCGGACGTTCCCGCGCTCGGCGAGAGTAAGGACGCCGAGCGCGGCGAGACGCAGGATCGGGCGGGCAGGAAGAGAAGATCGGCCCGATCCGGTCCACGTGGGAAGAACTCTCCCGACGATCGCGACGAGAGCGATCCGCGGAGCAGGAGCAACTCCCCGCCCGAGCCCGAGCACGCGGTCGCGAGGGCACGCGGCGACGGCAACTCCGACGACGAGTCTGCCAACGTCGAGGAGGACCCGGAACTGGCGGAGCTCGCCAAGCTACGTTGTCCCAGCGAACGTACGGAGGTCCGGGCCGAGAGGGAGGCCCGCAGACGGAAGAGATGCGCCGACTATCCCGGCCTCGCCTTCGGCTGTTCCATATTCTCCAGCGACACGATGATGAAGTTCAGTCTGATAAAGAACGAACTCCAGAATATCATGGGCAATCAGCTGAAGCGGGTCAGTATCGCGCATCGTCGTAATAGCGACCGCGATAGGTAAACGCGACGGGTCTCAAGGTCATCGAGACCTTGATAACGCCGGTCAAGAGGTCCTCGGGGGGATCGGCTAGTATTTCGTCGGATTCGACGAAAATATCAAACTCTTTGAAAAAGAACTCTTTCATTTTTTTTTTCTTCCCTCGATATTTTTGATCGGAGAAACGATTCTTGATTTGATAAAATTACGTTGCTCATACACGAGAAAGAATCGACGCTAATGAAGCGAGACTGACGGTATATAAAGCTCGTAATATATTAAGATCGTTGCCTTCAAAGTAAAAGATGATTGTAGCCATGTAATTTGATGTTATCAAGCCATCCATTTCTATCGATAACATTGAAACATTACCAGCGTATTACGTTGTTGTGTAAAATTAATGATGCATGATGCAATGAGAAGTAATAATTATTCAATTCCAGCAGCTCGAATATTATGAGAATATAATATGAATTCGTTATTCAAAATTTAAAATTTAGTTCTAAGATTAATCGGTTGAATTTAAATGTGCTAATAAAATTACTTTTACTTCATAATTCATTTCTTTCTTATCTACGACGTATGCACATTTCTCGTTGCAATAACTGCATGTAAAACAAATTACGTAAACGGCAACTCAAGATCGCATGCGACTCCGAAGATTCGCGAGAGATACGTGCGATTTAATGATATCTCGAATTTCGTGTTACCGAAAAATTGCTTATAATGGCAATCGACATCACTTGGTGTAACACAATTTTTTTCGGATCAATGATTAAGTGATATGACGAAGGTTAAATGAAACAAAAAAAATGTCAAGTAAACTTCATTTTCATCGCGTTACTGAGTATGGTAGGCGTTCAATTGCAATTAAAATTACGCGAGATCTGTCATTTTCATTCGCGAAGATATGAATTCAAGCAGAAGAGATTTATATATATAAAAGAATTTATATAACTCTTCTCGATATATTATATGTATTGAGAAGAATTAAATTTAATACGCGTTCTAATTATGAAATAATTTTTTTAACGTAGATTTTCAAGAATATATCATGTTTAATTGATACTTACAATTATTAGATGACAAATTAATTCGGCCGCTTTACCTTTAATCAATTTCCGCAAATTCATTACTGGCAATGAAAAGTTGGTTTTGTATGACAAAAGTAGAAATCGACATCGACATCAACCGCAAAACTCGATATTCACGCAAAAAAAGTTTTAATGCGAAGGTAAAGGCACTGAATTAATTTACACCTAGTTATTTTGTGTGTATAAATATTCGTTATTATTTTCATAAATCATAACTGTTTTCTTTCGCAGTTTCAATAATCAGAACCAAACTTCCAGATTCAAACTTCCACAAATTTATATCGAAAAATTAAAACATGGCTGTATCTTCTGTTGAGTATTCATAAATACATGAATATTAATTATCGCGATCAACAATCTGAAATTATTAAATTGACATTATATCTACATCGATCGTGATCATAATTAAAAGATCATGCAGCAAAGTGATGTAAATTAATTTTTGTAGCAAACTGAATTAAATATTTTATTGTATGATACAAACTAAATTTTTCGATATAAAAAGCAATTCAGGCTATTTCCTAATCTTTTAACTGATATGAGCATGAATCATTTCATTATCTAATAGAATAGATTTATATCTCAATACTCAAATGTCTATCGAAATTTATCGAGAAATTCTAATCATAGATTATTCCGTTAGAAATTATTGCAGTATTATCGAGTATTTATTATCTCTAGTAAATCAAATATACGAATTTTTATATGTTAGCAGCGCTAAAAATAAAAAACTCCGTTGCAAGCGTATCTGAAACGACAGCCGAGAAAGTTTCCGCTAACGATGCATTAGTGCGAGATCCTCTTAGCGACAAATGGCATTTATTATTAGGGTTACTGAACGAGGACAATAGGTTACGCGCACGATTCTCTCTTGCCCAATACATACCCTAATAGAAAGCTGTTGCCTACTAGATAGTGCATCGCGTCGTTACCTAATCTAATTCGAAAATGTCAAATCGCTCGTATTCCAATATTCTTCTAAATTTCTTTTTGAATCAATATTCAATATTTATTAATATTTATAATATTTATTAATATTATAAATCCATGTTTTATCAACAATTACATTGTCTATTCGAATTTAATTTGCCAAATGATGCGTCACATATCGTATGTTTCAATTCACGAATAGCCCGCTTTCTCTTTCGAGTAGAAAATGGAACACCATGTCACGTTGAGCTGTACATCGTACGTCATTCAATTATAAATGCTTGATTTCTCTACCACCGGTTATGAATTTTAATTCGAATGAGTCATCTGCACCCAATGCAATTTCTTTAATGGTTTTGTTTTTTAAGTCAAAACTGATATCGTCTTGCAAGATTTTATCAAACATTATCCACAAGAATTTACGATTAAATAGTATACCGTGTGCATAGATAGTTAATCGCGAAAGGCCACGAATGATATCTCTTTTCGAAAACACATTTTCCAAATCGCATTTGATATCATCGTATTTTATGTCAGGATCTGTCAGGCTTTGTTAATCGCTATCTAATTATAGAAGTTTTAAAAATGAATGGATCATCTATCTTTGATCGTAAAAAAAGATATAAGAATAACTTTGTTAATAATAACTAAAATTGAAAATAAACCGAAGCAAAAAATATCTCGCTGGCGTCAACCTCTGCCTCTTACGTCGAAGCACGCCAACCATATAATGGGGCATACACATTACGGTACATCGAATCATAAAGTATTAAAATATATTATATATATGATACTTCGACATCCAGAATCGGGATACTCTTCTCACTTGTAATGCATGAAAACCAGTTTCAAGAATAAGATAACCGTAAAGGCAAGATAAAATACCTTCTTTACTTACATCGCACGATACTTACACAATTCTGTGTTCAGATTCAGCCTTTGGATTTGGAAATCTTGTTATATAGTGTTCGATTTAGTGTTAACGTTCGAATTTCATTGGCGAACTCTCGTGTTATACAGCATTCAATAACGTTCGAGTTTCATTGGCGAACTTTCTTCTTCATCGCCAGAATTGAATTTGTCTGCGTCGTCTTTATCCTCGCCGGTAACAATCAATTGAATCTCTCTCGACAATGGTCGACACTACTTGCTCGTCGAACAATGGAAACCCCCTGATCTCCGAGATGTTCCTCTCGACGCTTCCGTCATTCCTTTTTCGGGGCCCCGCCTTTTCGCATACGCGTCTGGTGCGTCTGCTCAGGCTTACACCCCACGATCCGACTCGTCAACATTCTAAAAATACGTGACGACCGTGATCCAGCGAGTCTTTTATTCGGGTGCGGGACCAGATTACGTAAGCTCCCGCTCTCGGAGTCTCTGCACGAGTAAATCCGGCGCGCAGTAGAAATGCGCATCTACAAAACGCATCCCCGAAACATTATGCAAAATGCCTACACCAGTTCAAAGATTCGGAGCACATGATTCCGAAAATCTTAAAACAGTTCCTTATAACCAACATATTATTCCTTCCCCTTTCTCGTTTAAAATTATCAAAACTGTCAGACATTGTCAACAAAATTATACTATTAATTATAAAAAGCGCCTAAAATCTTAGCGCAAAAAAAAGATCTTTGTGCTAATGTTTTTGTGTGATTTTATATACATTTTTAAGTTCACCAAACTGCGCGCCGAAAAATGTTTGGTCTTGTAATACAATCACAAGCTGAACAAGAATAATAATATCATGATATTAAATTGATAATCAATTTAATAATAACGATGCTAAAATAAGCACCTGTTTCTTTTCTCCAAAACTGTAAAGAAAATTGCTATTACTATATTATTATATGATACTATTTTTTTCTCGCAATGGCTACTTTTCTCCTCGAAGAACCTGACGGCAGCTTACAGTTCGAGACACCATGCCTTAAAAATCATTTAACAACTTGACTTAAATGATGAGAAAGTATCGGCGATCAAAGACGCATCAGCATAAATTGAAAACTCATTTGTGTCATTATTCCTGTTGCGAAGCATTATGTAATACATTACATACAAAATTTATATGCAAACACATTATTTTTTTCTCGGATTACTTTTTTCTCCGAAGAACCTGACGGCACGGCTCACAATTCGAGACGCTTATGCCTTAAAAACCATTTCAAGATTCAACTTAAACGATGAGAAAATATCGGTGATCAAAGACGCATCAGCGTAAATTGAAAACCTATTTATGTCCATTGCGAAGCGCCCACGCATGATGCGCGGATCTAGAACGCGCGTCAATTTCGTTCGTCTTCGACTCTTTGTCGCGCGGCGACCTTTGAAGCTCATTCTCGCGATTGTTTCCTTTTATTGGTCGGTATTTGCTCATTCCGTGATTTCTCAATGCGCTACCATCCACGATCGATGTTCGACGACTATGCGATTTGCGACACGAATGAACGTGTTCTTTCTTTGCTGGGTGAAAGCCAGTAAGATAACGTTCGAATGTTTCACGAGTAACGCGGGCCTATTCTTTTTAATCGCGTATACCTTTTACTTTGCGAGATTAAGGAAGAAGGAAGAAATCGCGAGGGAAAGAACAGATCTTGCGATTTCTCAGCATCATTGAAACAATGCCAAGTCGCATACAGTACACTATTTGGGAAACAGATGCGAACGCGTCTTATTGGAATTCAGAATCGAGTTGTTAAAAAAATCAAATTGAGGCCAATACGAATCTGAAAGCGTCCGGGTGTTTGTGCGATAATATCTTTTATAATTACCTTTTTATGCACTTAACTTTCTAATTAAACACCTTTATCTAACTTGAATTAACGAATTTATAGGTGACATTAGGATGCTAATATATTGAATATTTAATATATAGAATATTTGAACTGATATCCTAAGCTCAGCGAGATCTCGCGTAGGATAAAAGGGATGTATATTTTACATTGTGAGATAAGAGAAGTGGAAAATCTGCTGGGAAAGCGCAGCTGGAACAGTGCCAGATTGAATGCCATTGGGGAACAGGTGTAAACATCTGGAATTTTGGGTTAACGAAATTTATAAACGGAATTAATTACGCCGGAATTAGCGCGCATCGAAAGGTTTTGTAAAGTTAAATTAAGACCAACTGGACTCATTCGACTTCGCGTGTCGTATATGTATTTCGATTTTGTAAAATAACGACAAGACCTATTACGAAATCCGTTAATTATGTGAAGTGTTATGAAATTAACATCACGGAAACATTCGGAACATTCATTATTCAGCATGAGATTAATTATTATAATCAAGAAATTTTTTAAGAAAATATTTTCTTTTTTTAAATTTTAGAAATCACATGAAATTTAAATCGGAAATTCGATTTACGTGGAATATAAGCGAGGATTTTACTAAAAATATAAATTGCGATAAAAAAGATTAGTTGTGATCGCGTGCGCGTTTAATTAAATATTAACGGTACATATGAATTACGAACTGTGTACAGAGCGAAATACGGAGAAATAGAACGGTATAATAAGGTTTCAACGATGTGCCGTGAAAATATGCGACTGTAACAAGCGCAGTGGAAAGAGTTTTACGATTGGCATTCGAGCTTATTAACATATTCAGTCTTTCGCTTCATGTATGTTATATATATAGACATCAGCCACCGCTTACCGCGCATTTAGCATTTTCAATGACGAAAGATTTGCGTCATATTCAGTCTGATGGAAACGTGAGAAACATTATAATCAATGGTATCGAATTTGTATTCATATTAATTAAAATCAAATGCATCGAACAGATGTATTCACAATAGACTCTTTGAGAGTCAAAGTGAGTATTTTCGTGATATGTCTTGCGATTTATATGTTTTAATTACGTATAAATTTATCTAATTTATATATTTATATTTTGAGCATCTCCGAAAATTAATGTATGCAACGATAAATTATTTTATTTTCTTTTTTGTACTAATAAGTAATTGAATTTCTTTTATTTTAATTTCTTTGATGATAACAGCGCTGATTCGATACGTTCCTCGATAAACATTTAAAGAGAAATTTTAATTATTGGAGAAGCAATCATAAGTTCATCTTTTTTTTTGGATGACCGAACGATGCACGTGTTATCATCCGTTTGTATTCTGTTTTGCAACATACGCAAGTGACACGCGATTCCAGCGTATGAAATTAATCTTGAAAATTATCTGGCTGCAATTGTTACATGATATTCTTTCTATCATTTCTATTATCTCATGCGAAAAAAAGAACGCGTACACTGTGTGAGAGAGATTCGATATACGAATAAGAACATTAGATTGTATCTAATGTCGAGTAATGACACCGTGTCGGTGTCGCTCTCGAGCGGAGGAACGCATATAATTTAGACGTCATCACGAGCTGCCACGTGCTAATATATCAAACGCATCTGCCGCGAGGTCACCGCGCAACCTATAAACTAGAATTGCGTTACCAGAGGGACGGCTTTATCGCGTTATAATTTCTAAAGGCCCGTGAATAGTTCCGCGCGACAGAGAGCCGTTTTATAAAAGGCATTCAGCACGGGATGTTACGTGCGTCAGTGCGCGACGTGACATATTGGATCACGCGGTCTCATTAGATTGCGCTTTTACAGCGCGGAAAACTCGAGGTAAAGAACGGAGAACGGACGTTTGAAATTCCCGCTTCAAGGACGGAGTATTTCGAGCGATTGTGCTTCGCAGACTGACCAGAAGAGGCACTGAGGTCGAATTAAACGCAAATCAAAGTCCGTACATTGCGTTTAAATTATTTGAAATTTCATAAAAGCTATCAATGTATCTTTTTATATTTTTTTTACATTTTTTAAGCTTTTTTTCGTTACTAAAACTTTATCATGAAATAATGAATATATTATAATTTGATTTTGAACATATATCGCATTATAAAAGCGAATTATTATAACATCAAATATTTAAGATATTAAATTATAAAATATAATAAAATATATAATGAGACGAAGTACTGAGAATGGAATTTGCAAGATATTTCAGTAAAAAAAAATATTACAGTTAGTAACTTTAACGGAATTATTCGCGAATCAATAAACGCTTTGAAATTCGTTAAGATTAATCACATGGTTGCATAGAATATTTACTGTTAAATCGATTCTCTTTTAATGTCTCGCATCGTAATTCAACGGGAACAGGAATTAAATCCACACATATACAAATCAACATTAATAATATATTTCATCCTTACAAGATAACATTTTACAACAGTCGAGAACAATTGATCTCACTTAGACATTTCAGAAAATCGATTCAACTGTTATTTTCGCAAGAGAGAAATTGCAATTGTGAAACAAGACATGCCTTTTATAATCGAAGAAAAATGAAAAAGACAGAGAACGAGGGGAAACAACGTGCGAATTCTCGGCGATTCGAACGGCTGGGCGCGCTCGCGACGGGCGCGGTATTTCCGGGGCTTTGCGCACAGCGACACGTCGATCGGCGTAGCGATACTCGGGCGCACACGCGCGCGCGCGCGCATCTTGCGATTTGTGCCGCGGTCGAGCGAAGGGGCACCGGCGACGCGCAGCGCGTGCAGGCGTGGTCCCAGCGCTGCCGCTCGCTCGCGGACGCGCCGTCGTGGCCGTCCGGCCGGCGTTCGCGGGATCGTCGAAAAAAAAAAAGAAAATATCGGACCGGCACGCCGGCGGCCCTTGGCGCGGGGCGCAGGGCCGCCGGAGGGACTACTTGACGCGCGGAAGGACGCGGCGCGCACGCGCGCCGCGACCGGTGGCGGCCATCTTGCGCTCCAGTCAACGGCGGCGGCCGCCAGCAGCAACAGCAGCCAGTGGTCGTCAGTGCACGACAGCTCCGGGTGCCCCAACGAAACCCACTCGTTCTCTCGCACGCGCACACAACGGTCGTTCCCGACACACACACACACACGTTCGCGGCACACACGATCGCATCTCATCCTCCGCGTCGCGCCGTGCAACTCAACTCGCCTTCCCGTCGGCCGAGAATCCGCGTGGGAACTCGACGGACCGGCTTGCGCGTCGTCGTCTTCCGAGCGTGTGCCTCTCTCGCGCAGTGCCCCTTTCGACTCCCTCGCGGCGTTTTAACGTGACACGCTACATCGGGGGCTCCTCTACCAGCCAGAATGTCGGCGCAAGTGCAGGGCACCCTTCTCGACGTGCTCAAGAAGAAGATGCGGCAGACGAAGGAGGAGATGGAGAAGTACAAGGACGAGTGCGAGGAGTACCAGAAGCGGCTGCAGGTGGAAGTGATGCGCCGCGAGGAAGTGAGTGAACCGAGAGATCGTCATGCTCCTTTCGGTGTCCTCTTCCTGCCGCGAGCACCGACCCTCGTTCCCCTCGTCCGCGGTCTTTCTCTCTCGCACACTCTCTCTCTCGTTCTCTCTTTCATTCTCTCTTCCTCCCTCTTCCTTCCTCCCCGTCGCGGAATCCCGCGATAATATCGTGACTTCGCGAGATATCAATTTCGGCAATAATCGTCACGGAGCCGGCGGTACACGAGAGAGAGAGCCACCATTGGCCTCGTACCGATCGGCCGCCGACGATAACGGCGAGACCGTGGAGATAACTCGCTCTCTCGGAGCGAAATTCTTTGCGAACAGGTTTCCAGGCGGGATGTTTCATTGATCCGGATACGGACGGTGCGCGATTCCGAGAAGAAATTGAGGAGAGTTTCTTGCGCCGGATCCCGATACTCTCTTCGGCTCCCCTCGTTCGCGGGCGAGAAATGCGTGCGACGTGCGAAACGCCGGAGCCGACGGTCCGCGGCGTTTGTAGAATCGATCGCGAGTGTCAGACACGTCGCCGTCGTCGTCAGGCTGGGCCGCTGCGACGGGCGGGGGAGGGGGGGGGGGGGGGGGAGAGAAAAAAGGGTCGAGAGCCGCACGCCGACTCTCGAGACATTCCTGATACACCGGCGGCGACCGGCGACTCGTCGGAAACCGCCGTGCGCCTCGCTCGTCCCTCCGGACGGAATCCTACGTGTGCGAGTCAAAATATTAATGTTAACGCGGAGCCGGATCACGCAGCGTGACCGACCGAATCGATCACACCGTCGTGCTCTGCTCTCCAGCTCGCCCGCCGTCACGGTCGACCTGACCGAACGAACCGGATATCCGTGCGAACGATCTTTCGGGGACGTGCTCGCCCGGACGTTGTTGTCGCGCGTGGAACACCGAGTTGACGTTCCCTCGTACCGAGATCCGCGATCAATTAAGCGCGAATGAAATTTAAAAGCTGATTTCGTGGACGACGTCTACGGCCGAAGCGAAACGATTTCATCATTAACTGAATATGAATGAAATTTGTGTTGAAACGAACTTTTAATATGACAGGCTCGATCTCAGAAAGTTTCTTATAATGCGATGTTAGCTTGAAGTATTAGCAAAAATTTATTTTGACAAAAATTTGATTCTCCGGTGTTCGTCGTAACGAATATTACATTCGACAAAATTTTAGGAATATTGTACATTTGATGAAATTTGATTAATCTAATAATCTTTTGAATTAAACGATAATTTGATTATCGTTTGATAAATTTGACTAATCGATGATTGAAGCAGTCTGATTTAGCTCGACTACTAATAATTGCTTGCTACTAATAATTAGTATCTAAAACTTCGCATCATGTTATAATAATGTGAATTGTTTCAGCGAATTAATTATGTCTGTTTGGAATGCGAATAATTAATATTATATATAATACATATAATATATCTACAAATAAAATTATTAATAAATATATATAAATTTGTCTAATATTAATTGTCTCTAATATTATTTAGTTCTACATATTTGAATGTATCATTACTTGTCTGATATTTACATACAACTTATATTATTATTAAATATATTTATATTTATATCATGTATAACATATTAGTTATCTTAGATAATATATATATATATCTTCCGAAAGTTTTTAGTTTCACAGCAGCATTACTGTGCGAATTGATACAACGTGACGCGATATCACAGATAAGCACGATTCGTAAACAAAGTTGCAAGATATTCCAAAGAAATTACGATCATCTTCAATAAATTCTATTTGCACTGTTATGATAACATGAATCGATAGTGCTTTGCTTCTTAGACTTCTTAAACTTCAGATTAAATGCGTTAAACGCTCGTTTTGAACAAGAAACGAATATGCGATTCGTAGTCTCTCGAAGCTGCATGCACCGCGTTGCTTTATTCGTTAAAAAATTTGAAACTTAATTATTAACTGCGAGAAAAGCTATATCTTCTTTTCCAGATTATTTTCGAAGCTGTCGTTGATTTACAATCGAGTCGTTGGAATTGACACATAAAACTTTATTAAATGTTTACGCTATTTATTTATTATAAAATTAGTCATAGTTTAAAATTAGTTACAGCGCAAAAGTGCAGTAAATCTTGGGATCAAGATTTCTCGGATAACAGCCTCCGTTACGCTTTAATCCGTTAGGTTTTTCTTGACCATGTTTGCCAGTTCTGAGAGGCTACATATACTTTTCATGACATTCTTTTACGCAAACATAAAAGTTCATATGGGAATTGTCTTTTCAGAACTCTTTTATCTTACAGAAATTTTTTAACTTATTTCAACTTAATATTATTGAAGAGTATTATCAACTTTATTGTTTTATGACTTAAAAAATAAAGACTGTTGTTTTTAAAAATTCTTGATTGACAATCGGCGGATATGCAATATAATCTAACAATTCCATACAAAAATATATAATGAATATGAAGTTTTTGACTGAAATTTGAATCATAACGTTTTGCAATGTGCAATTATCGTTCAACATATCAAGAATTTTTCACGACGAGGTGATGAGATCACTACGGAAAGGGCTTGGAAGTTATAGCATATTAAGTTCACTTTGCCTATTTACGGCACGCCACATATGTAAAGCACACAGCTACGTGGCAAAGTGTGCACAAGTCGAGGCGAGCCGGAGCCTCCCGGTGAGCGTTCATCAGCCTCGATTTAACGGATTTACACCACAATCTTGGCTGTTGGCTCGCTCCTTTTTCTCGCTCGCAAACGGCGATGCAATGCGCGTGTCTCGCCGAGATGCACGAACACCGATCGTCAAATGTCAAAGTCACGATCGGTTGATCCGCAAAATTGCTCTCAATAACAAGTGCGACATGTCAAAGCAAAATTGCGAGATACTGGGGCATTGTATGATTAAATAGGTTAAATATAAATAATTCAATTAGGAAAGCATACGCGAAAAGAACGATTTTGCTGAAGTATCTAAAAATTTAGTTAAATATAGATTTGAAAATAATTTTGTTTGGACCATCAAAATAATTATGTAGAATGTTCAAACTCACTGATCTCTGAATGTTAAAACTTTGCAGCTGTGTCATTAAGCTTCCTTTATAATTATTTTGATGGTCCAATAAAATTATTTTTAGATCTGTATCTAGCTAAATTTTTAGATTTAAATTTTTTTACTTCAATAAAACTATTTATTTCATGTACGTATTTAGGATTTTTGACAATTGAACAATATAAGCAAAAGACTTTAATTTAAAAGATTTTAAATCGTTTTTCAATTGGTTTAATTTGTACATTTAAACAACTTATATTTTAAAAGTAAGAAAGAGTTCATGAAATATTTTATTTGATTGTTATTTAACACTTAACCGGAGATCTTTTTCCGGTCGTTGATTGTGGCTTTCTGAAATTACAATTGATCAAATGATCGAAAGCCCAAAGTTGTGCAATTGTAGTTCGGGCACAATGACGCACAGTTATATGTAAATTCAGCGCTTTACCGTGAAATGCATTGAGTCATGAAAAATATAAGGTGATCGACTGTAAAATCGATGTATTGCATTTTTAGTTTGAATCAAATATTAAATATATAACTTGAAACAGTTTTTAAATTAATTTAATGAATATGGTCTCTTTTTTGAGAATCATTTCAATGAACATTTTATTCCACTAATAACATTTATCGATTGCTGTAAATTTTGCTTGAGCATTTGTCATGAAATATCAAGATAAATTCCAGGTCAATTCGACCACAGAGGCATATGGTGATATTTATCGCAATAATCGTAAATATTAGAACATCTTTTTCAGGTGAAATAAACAATGAAGATCAACTGATATATAGATAACACAATTTCATAAACGAAGAAGGCCATTTGGTAGCTTTTTAGCTGCCAAAGCGGATCTTGGTGTCTAATAATGTGTGAATTTTATAATTTTCAACTTGTGTAATAAATTAAACTCGTGCAATAAATTCTTTACAGCATTCTAAGTTGCTCATTAACGTCAATATTATTAAATTGGTTGTGCAATTTAATTTATAATATTACGTTCTCCGGTTTCAGCTTAAAACTGTATTTTAAAACCGACAAATAATCGACGCGCAATTTGCATGAGAAATTGTTTTGGAAATTGTGAAATTCATACAATATTATCAAGCTTTGAATGAGAAGATCCGCTTTGAAAATAGCCTTCTTTGTTTATGACATTTATTTCGGATTGAAATCTTGATTGTATGGCGTTAAAAGCAGCAACTTTTGCAAATATTTGCATTTGAATGCCGAATATATCGTTTTTATCGCGTGTAGAATGTAGATACATTTGTTTTGCCGTCAGACCGTATCAAAGAAGCCTATCAACCGTTTCAATATCCTGTCGTATAAAATGTCAGACGCAGTATCTTAATTGAAAAACATAAACCAAACTTAAGTATCTATGATTGTTCATTACGAAATCATTAATTGCGTAAGATTATAGATTATTGTTGTTGTATCATTTTATTATATTGTATGCATCAGCCAACAAATTAACGCTTTTTTGCAGTATGACTTTCTTATTAGCAGTATATCTTCTTATGATCTTTCTTAATCCGCGTCATCGTTTTGCAGTCAAGTATTTTCATCTCCGTATCAGATATAAAAATCTGTCGTAAGATATAAGAAATAATTACATCCAAAAAATTGTATACATGTTACGTTGATTACACATCAGAAAGACAAACATGGAATAATCCTTAATGAAATTTTCATGTTAAGACTCTTATCTGCGGTTCGAAGGAATTCATAAATGTTTAACTCAGAAAAAAATTATTTTAAAAGACAAAATTATTCCTGTCTAATCTATATAAATTTCCAGGCTGCATTTCTGCTCGGCGTAACGTAACGTGACGTAACGTAACGCGCAGGCTGCATTTTCCGGCGCAGTGGCGAAAATCCATCGCGAGATTCCAATGCGCATTCGCAAAAGAGTGCACCCGATGCGCGCAATGCGTTTTAAAGACCAACGACGGACTCTGTCAGCCCGCACTAATGCGCTTTTGTCGCGGAGCAACGAAGTGCATTGCCGCGCGACACCGCAATTTTTCTGTTTTTTTTTTTTTTTATCTCTCCCTCGTTCCCCTTCGATTCCGACGCGATGATAATGAGCGATGCGCTGTTTCGCAAGTTGATTCAATTACGGACTTATCGTCGCTCAGACGGGAGGATGTGAGGGCGCGATAAGGCAAGTCTTATTGATTTGCTCGCGGCATCGACGGACCGATGAGGCGCGAAAGCGATATCTCGGAGGATTCGGAGTGATCGTGTCTGAGAAGTTTACATAACACAATGTCTCTCCCTGGCAACGTTCCTCTCCTTGAACGAATTTATTTACAAACGGATGGCAGTCGCGCCACGCTTACTTCGCACGAGCGGTGCAAAATAATATCGCTTTTCGACTCAGGAACTCACTTTGATTACACATGCACACCAGAAAGACAAATATGTGATTCTTAATGAAGTTTTTATGTTAAGAATTTTATCTGTGAGATCCGATAGAATTTTTTAATATTTAAAGAAGCAACTTTGGATGGTAAAATTGTTTCTTGAGGAAAAGAATAGGAAGTTTTCTTCACATCTTCAACTGGTACTTCGCCTGTACTGAACATGTTTATATTCCAATAAAGTCATCACAAAAACAATATATTCTATAGATATTTATCGAATCATTTCCATTATTTTTTTACAAACAAAACTGATTTTCGTTCTTCAAAATCCTACCTTCGATAACATATCAGAGCACAAACTCCGATCTGAAAATATACTCGATTTAAATTAAATTATTACCGATCTCTATATAATCGTAGCCGACGTCAATTGGACGCAGGACGAATTAAATGGATCGTGATGAAAGGCTAGGGTCGGACGAAGCGGAAGTTTGGCACACTTACCAACACTTGTTACGGATATGTGACACGACCTGTCTCGGCACAAGTGCGAGTGGGCGTGCCGATTTCCTCCGAAAACAAAGTTCGCGTTGCCTCGCGTCAGTAAAGCGATGATCCCTAGATCAATTTTACTGATCAATATTCTACATTGTTATTAATCATCTGAAAACTATATTGAGCGTTTGTTTTGTATTGTCTACAAAGGAGATTAATAATATTGTACAAAATAATTATACAATAATATTGATCGTCTAGGGATCGCTTTGGATAACGTGAAAGCGTAACGTTGCGTGCACGCACTACCGAGGAACAGTGTAGCGACGCGAGTCATGCCGACCAGATTTTTTCAATCGTTGAACTCGCATCAATTTTTGTTGCGTAAATTTGACAGTGGCAAGCAAGATGGAGATCATTGAAAATTGTGAAATAAATATAAATATTTTGTACAGGCACGTGACACGATTTCCGCGATTATTTCAAAATGCCGAGCAATTTTATAAATAAGAGAACAATTTCATGCATATAGATTTCATTTTATACCGCGTGTATTGTGTCTTTTACATTCTTGTTGATGATTATCGTATTCTATCGAGATGCGAATATTATGACAGCATCCAGACAGTCCTATCATTTTCATAGAAACAGTTAACAGAAAATTTAGTAATTATGGCCAGTAATATTAGCGATAATCGAACAATGTGGTAGTGCGGTTTGTGATGTCACGGTTAACATTTATGTAATTATGCAATCGTTGCTGTCAGTCCACTTACATCGCTCCCATAAAACCGACATAGGTGCGCCGAAATCTATGAAGTTCACGCACCGCTAATAAAGTAACGTTGTAAAACGTTCCCTGCGTACGGAATGAATTAGGGCCATTTACTAGACGCACAATCGTAGGCAGGTGCAGCTAACGAGGACAAGGGCCTCGAATTGTGTGCGGATATATGTGTAATCGACCGTTAAGTAATTTACATCCGTGAAAATCGCACGCTTCGCTTGCGATTCAATAATTCCAATCTCTCGATAATTTCATCAATAAAGTTACAAATTAATATTTTCAGAAATAATTGTTGTGCAAAATTAGTCCCTTATTTACGCTCTCGAATTAAGTTGTACTGATTTTTTAATACAGATTTTATTTAATGATTGAAAACGTAGATATCTTATTAATAATAAATACAATTGCTTTTCTCTTTGTAAAGATAATCTAATAAATAATAACTCATTTGTATTAAAATTAGCATGTAATTGTCCTGACGATAGAATGTATTCAATTTTTGCTAATATTTTCGAGTATAAGTATTTTCAAAAATTCGTAGCTGATTTAGACCTAGTTTGATACATGGATCAAATTGAGCGAAAAATTTTTACATGCGTGTATTTTTGTGTGTACTTTTTTGAACTTTGAAAGTGGGAACATTATTTACAAGTAATGATTAAGACAAATTTATCTTTTGTATACTTCAAACCAACAAGTAATATTGTGTACAATAGACAAGCTCATTTATTGATATGCAGATAAGGATATTTCAGAAAAATTAGTCTCACAGACTCAGTATGACAAAATAGCCAAAAAAAGGTGCCAATGAAGAGTTAGTGAAATATTGCTACAACACTTTACGACGAACGTTATTGATTATATCGAAAACTAATCCATCGTATTGATTATATCGAAAACTAATCCTCGTATTACTAATCTGAAATATAGAAGCTTTTATCACAGGTGATACTCCGAAATATCTTTACCATTCGATGAGTGATAAGGCAAACGTATTTATGGGTCAAAAGTTTCGAAATCGATGACTGTGATGATCCGTTCGATCCAACTCTCAATGCAACACGTGAAACCGCCTCGGGGTCATTGGTATGCATGCAGAGATCCTTACTATCTCCAGCCGAGTGCTTTGTTGCGACAAGCTCTGATCACGTTACGGCACTAGATTGGATTCAGATCGTTCCTAATCCAGCATCGCCCGATTACAACGTCGTGTCGATAGGCCGCGGACAGTAACAACGGATCAGCCGATCTTACGTTACATAATTTTATTAAGTTGTCTCAGTTCCAGACTTAAGCTACTGTTTTTTTTTATACATATATAATAAAGAATTTTATTATTTATTTAATAAATTAGATGTAAATTAAATAAATATAAATTATATAAATAACAAGCATTTATATGGTATATCGTTGAATTACCGATTATAGTGTGTTTTTAAGTTTTTTTATTGTTTCCAATTTAATAAAGTTTTTTAACATAATTTTTAACATGTACATCTAGATTTTGACTCTTTTTCTTTTTAGATTAAATTATCTTTTGCTCCTACTTTTCTTCGATTATCGCACTATCAAGCGCGTAGATATGTGCAATATATATCTTGCATTATTTCTTCATTATCTCACGTTATTTATTAGCGGCATGATTCTGCTAAGCCTAGATAAGATTAAGAATTGCAGATTTTTTAGTTTTTATTTTACCCGGAATGGATTTTTTTGCATGTTACAGGCTGAATCCGAAGTCGCCGCCTTGAATCGCCGTATTCAATTGCTGGAGGAGGATCTCGAGAGATCCGAAGAGCGTCTTGCCACTGCCACTGCCAAATTGGCGGAAGCATCGCAAGCTGCTGATGAGAGCGAACGGTAAGTGTCCTCCACTACATACGCAACAAAATTATTGCGAATTTTTTTATTTATACGAGTGCTCTTATATATTATTCACAATGAGCAATTATTTAAAAAAGTAGAAAATATCAAAATAAAAAAAGATAAATATATTAATATAAAAATTAATTATTAAATAGAGAAATATAAATGTATTTCGATGATTATTTTATTATTGACGTAATTTTATGATAATGAGAATGCAGGAGCGTAAAAAAATAGCTGCTCATTGTTACATATTTTCTTTTACCTTTTGAGAATGATTAAGAGTGATACAGATATTACGTATTGTATGATTAGAAGATTTTTAACATGTTTGTTGTCAAGCCACTAACGATGATGGATATTAGTATTTAATAATGGATAATTAACTAGAGTTTATAATATTTTACTCTTAATCATTTTTGTTTATACAAATAATTCTAAATTATCAGAGAATTAATTACAAGTGAGATGCAAAAGTGGTATAAATGAACATTATTTTGATTTTATAGAATTAAAGCTCTAAAATCCTTATTGTACATCATGTTTTCTTAATGTAATTATATTTCATTATATATATGAAAATTCATAGCCAGATATTTTTCAAAAATTAAAAATACAACGACGAAAAATGTAATGAAAAATGTAAATGTTTAAATATATAATAGATATTTCAAAACTTATTTTACATAACTTATGCCACTTTTGCTGTAAATTCATCATGTATTTACACATGCACACAGTATAGTATAATATTAACAGAGAGTTATGTATAATAATTCTGAAAATGAATTTTTTAATATTTTTTGTTTTTAAAAGAAGTTATATCTTTCCATAATTTCGCATTGACCTTGTCTTGCCTTACATTGAAAGAATCGATCTGAGAAAGAGACTGAATATTTCTTGAATTCTTTTTCCGCGACTTAATTATAGAACGCGTGCAATACATCGCAATTTTGTATGACTAATATCGTGCCAAATACAGACTTGAATGCAACAGTTCTTTAATATTCCAGTTACACATATGTAATTATGATAAGTGCAAAAATTCGCATAATGGTTATACCAATTTCATTCTCCATTAAAGATAGATATGCACAAGTAGATGTCTTATTGCAAAATAACGATGTCGTATAATAACAATTCTAGTCAACTGTTATGCTTTACGTAATTTAAAAAATAGTATATATAAGAAAGAAATAATTTGCAATATTTTTTCTCTTTTGTACTTGGAGATGTGTTTCAAGTAGAATCGATATGAGATCTTACGGATTTTGAAACGTTACATCCTGACCTACTTTTTGTGGTTACATATCGCATCCGCCGCGCGACAACGATTTACACAAACGCTTTCTGATTCTTTAGAATTGAAAATAATTTCTGGATATCCTCTTACGCTGATTATATATCATTAATAAATTTACAACGACGTTGAAAGAATTTGAAACATCGTATTTTTTTTTATTCAATCTATTTGATTTTTATAATATACATTTATGATAGAATGCTTCAGATATTGAATATAAAGGTCATCAAATGTTGAATATAAAAGTCATTAAGTGTATCCGTAGACTTTGCGAAAGTCTAATTGCCAATTATGATTTCCTTACGGCAGAACGTAAATGCTTAAAATAACACTAGCTTATCGTCGTTGATAACGAATGACGTGTACATGCTCCGCACGTCTTGATGTACTTTGTAACATATGAGAGGAAAATTGTCAAGTACTTCTCTATTGATTTATTACGCGGCAGAATAATTATATTATAAGAAAGAAATTAAAAGACATTGTTTTTACATGAACCAAAAAATTTAAAAAATTGATATACAAACATAATAAATTCACATTGGAATAAATTAAAAAATGAATTTAATTTTTTTTTATTTTTATATATCTATGTTATTTTTGTAATCTTGAAAAATTTTTTAAATCGAGAAAGTAGCATTTTATGTGCGCAATGATGATCATTCTTTCAACGACGATTATTTCGTTTCTAAAAATCGATGAACGATCGATCGTTAGGATACGCAAGGCCCTCGAAAACCGCACTAATATGGAGGACGACCGAGTATCCTTGTTGGAGCAGCAGCTAGCACAGGCTAAATTGATCGCAGAAGAGGCGGATAAGAAATACGAGGAGGTGGGTCATCAGCGAACAAAGAGCGAGAAAAATAAGGGCTGAAGGACCCTTTATTTCTCTTTGTCGGAGACGAACTACCAACCGTTTAGGACGTTAAGGCAAAATGAAATTTGTTTTTATAAATGAAAAAATATTTACCTACTATTTACTAGAATATTTTCACGGAAGAAATAGCGAATTAGCTTCTGAAGAAGCAGATTTGCACTTTCGATATATTAATAATCCCGTGTAAAAGTAGAAAGGATCGTCCAGATCGGTCGGTAGTTCTTCTCCGGGATTATCTTCCAGGTAAATTTCACAGGTAGACACATCATTGCAAGCTGAGCTGAGCCGAGCGGAGGCGTTCCTCGACGATTGTCAAAAACCTATCTCTTAACTTAGTCCATTTGTCAAGTTGATTTTTTTAACCGTAAACTCTTTCGTTCGACATGTCCATCTTAAAGCGCCCGCAAGATTCTCGAGAATCGCAGCTTGGCGGACGAAGAACGCATGGACGCCCTCGAGAATCAGCTGAAGGAGGCCAGGTTCCTCGCCGAAGAAGCCGACAAGAAATACGATGAGGTTCGCGCGCCCGCGACTACTACTGTCAAGCGTGTTGGATGCAGTGACGATGATAATCATGACGATGATGGTTCCTAGTCGATAGTCAAAATAGTGCCTAACCCCGTAACTCTCTGTCTTCTCTTTGTGTGCTCGAAAACACCGTGGTTCGATATGTCGCGAACAAGGATACGTGTCTCGCACGAGGCATGTCCCGTTCGTTAAAATCGGTCGGTTGGTTCGCCCGAGATTTCGATCGTTTTAGAAAAACGAGGCGATCTTTCCGCGTTGCCCGCGTCGCGAAGCGAAAGTTTCCGTCGAAATCGTAAGAAAGTTGAGGGAAGGCGAGAATCCCTCGCGCAGTGAAATCTTGGCAGGGGTAAATCGTGGAATCGTCTGTGATCGCTGGGCTGCGAAAGTGAAAAAGTTTTGTTTTCCTTTTTGAAGAGTTTTGCGTGTTCGCGACAAGTGCAAGTGTTCCAAAGATCGTTCTTTTCACCTTGCTGTTAGCATAGACAGGATTTTAGAGTTCTGTAGGGGGTCACGCGGGAAGAAATGGAGGAAGAGAGAAAGAGAAAGAAAGAGAGAGAGTGGTGATATATACGTACGAGAGTGTTCACGTGTTTCACGAGCGCGACTCGCGTAAATTCGGGTATCTGTGATTTCCAAGTGTTTCCACTTCGGTTACGACAAAATCTACGACAAAATGTCTCAAGTGCCAGTTTCATAAAATAGAGTTTAATCTTGTTATTGCTACATATATATTCCTGTTATTAGATACTTGTAGATTAGAAACGCGCGGCCGTGTTTCGGAGAAGTTGTTTGTACGTTTATAATTCGCGCGCGCGTTTATGATAATTCGATCTCTTCGGCGGATATCAAAGTCGTCGTGGGAGCTTTGGACCGCGTGCTCGGTCTATTTCATTCGTTCTCCCCTTCCCCCGCGAGATCGGCCTTGTTAAATTTAAGAAAAGTATCGTCAATCGATTGTGTTTGTGATAACGCCGCGTGAGGCCGCGCGATTTTATCGCGGCTCTCCGCGCGTCAACGACATGGTGCTGCTTTTATCGAGCTTGTCTTTCGCTAAGACGAGCGCGTTTCGCTTTGCTGGAATTCGGAATGCGATTCGTCAAAATAACGAGAGTGTTAATGGTAGGTGTTGGTCGCGATAACGTTGAAATTACGGTGATAAACACACACTTTGCTATTTGTCCACTCGGAGATTACAGTATCACGTTGTCGGGATAAGATATCGCTCGAAATCTTTTTTTTTTTTTTTCAGTCATCTGCATGATACAGTCCGATTTTACGGATTATTATTTGCGGCTATGGTCCATCAACATAATTTTTAATCGCGATATAAATATGTAATCTTTCTGCGGTAGAATGCGCCACGTTTATATTTCTTCATGCGTTTTTTAATATTAATTACTTTTTAATTAATTTTTTCGAAAAATGCATTCTTATTTGTCTAACAACACTTTATCGTTATTTAATTTTCAAAAAATTCTCGCAGATTGACATTGGTTAACATCGGAATTTCATGACGGAGAATTCATAAATTGAGATTTTTATCGAAACTTCTAAACTCACCGTAACTTCAACCCAGTTTATCTTCTCCATCCAATGACGCTCTATGCGATCTGTTAAATCGTTAATTAACAGTATGCGCAAAAAACTAATGCGGTGTGCGAGAGTTGATTTTGTTAGTTGTTTGATGTTAATCGAATCGTTCAATTTATTTCAATAGATAGTTGCTTCCACAATCATCCGTTTTGACCTTCTGATTAACGATCTAACTAACCGTTACAGAAACTTACAGAGATGACGACAAGTTCTAACAGCAACCAAGTGTGCCGATGTCTTCGTTAAATTTTTTTTTGCATATATTTTTTTGTATAAGACGACTTACAATCTGTCGTTCATTCGCAAAAACGTGTCGCAATTCCATCGTAAAATGGTTCGAAACGAAATTGGTTTATAGGCGATCATAAATTATCATAAATTATAATTTTCCTCATAAATGGCGCGCACGAATAAAATCAATGCGTGATTATGATCAAATTTGCATTTTTTTCTCAACAAACTGAATAGGATCTTTTTTTTTTCATTGCCTCAGAATCACGAGTATTACTTTTCATTAAAGAGAATAATAGCTAGAGAGCGTATCAGTATCATACTATTAATACATTATTGTTAAAGGAAAAATATCGCAAACGCAATTTCAATCATAGTTTTAATCCTCTTCAGTACAAATATGTATGACAAAATTAATTAAGATGGAATAAAACTTTTCATTGAATATTATGCGAGTCGTTCGCAGAATTATGCTGACTATGAAAGATCAGATTGATGCGTAGACACAACGATTCTCGTGTATAAAGAACGTTCGTGCTAACTATAACAGAAAATTTCCGAAGCGAAGATATATGAGCGAGAAAACGCGGAAGCTGGTATCCGCGCGAATCGCGAATCTCTCAATTAAACTCGTATAGGAAAGCCATTTTACGATCAATCGCGTCACGGGGTTGTGCGGAAGTTGTGCTGCATGAGTGAAAGATCGTCGTGGAACAGAGTTACAGACACACATCTGATTTTATAATTAAGATAGCCAGTCACAGCTAAAAGGCGTTAAAAGTTTAACGACGATCTTTTTCCCTGGCGTGATCATACATTGCTGTTTTACATGCGCTTGCGAATCCATCAGGACTGAGTTGCAATTTGCGTGACGCGACTTGCGTGCTGTATCTCTGATCGTTTGTTTTTCGACGACGTGGCCGATTGGAAGAGGCTATTAGCAGCCGCGAGCATTCAGGAAAATTGCTCGGAGAAAATTACTGTTAATGCAACAATTTAGCCTGTCGTTAACGACGTGTTTTAATTTGAATGCAAATTCGAAGATACGTTTAAAAAAAAAGTACGTGCACATATTGAATTCCGCAAGGAGTTGCATTAACATAGTAAATTTTCTCGATCTACCGATATTAAAGATACTTTTGGCCGAAGATTTGGCTCTCTTTTCTTTTTCTCACGAGACCAAGCTCGCTTTGCATATCCGCGGGTTAAACGCAAGTGTCATCGCAAGAATCTCCGCGAGCTCGTCAGCAGACTTTGAGCACATATGGAGCGAGAATCTTTGTAAAGACTTTAACTCTTCCAATCACGACGGCTACGACGGCGATGATGATGATGACGACGACGGCGGCGACGAGACGCCATCCCGCCGCCTCCGGAGTTTTCAGAGGCGGCGTGATCGCCGAGGAGGAGGAAGGAAGTGGTAGAAGGCAACACATGTTAGAAACCGTATGTGTGTGTCGTTTATACAGGTCGCCCGTAAATTGGCCATGGTTGAGGCCGATCTAGAACGCGCCGAGGAACGTGCCGAGGCCGGAGAGTCGTAAGCATCGTTTTTATTAGGCATCTTTCGCCCGGCACCTTTTGCCCAAAGTGCGAACGATCCCGTGGCATTTCTCTCCTCTCGTCTCACCCAGCTGTCCCCTTTCTTTTCATCACGCATTGTCGGGCGTGCTTCGGCTCGCTCCTGTAACATTTGATAGCACCGTTAACCCGCAATACGTTCGTCGACGATGACGAAGAAGGCGAAAATACCCTTTAACCACGCCCGTGCCCGTTTTGCACGATAATGATACTTTTCGTGATCGCATTCTACCATTAAAAGCTGTTGTGGAGTTTATCAGTTATAAGACCTTTTCCGTCGTGGAGAGAGCCAGAATTACGAAACGTTAATTTAATCGTTAAGTAGTGTCGTCTCATAGAAGCCTACTAAATAATATCTCGATAGTAATAATGGCTTTTCTACGACACCATCTGCGTCTAAGGGAAGCAAAAATTACATTGAGTCATATCAAACTTCAATTGATCTTATTCTTTTAATAAACATGCAGTGCCGAAATACATTCAAAATCATTTATCGTGTTATCTAATTAGTTGATCTGTAAAATAATTGTCTCGAAAAGCTACGCCCATGGACGTAGATGCGATCCCATGCGTAATGTTGTTAATTAACGTTGTGGCACTAATCTTTTAGCAGCCGAAAGGAGCTCTGGAAGCTAGGAGACATCGGATTTTTAAGCGTCTCTGCATGCTAACACTTATTATTTTTTTTTTTCATTTTTTATATTATTATTTCATGTCCACTTTCGTCACCTTTGCTTTTGCGCATGACATGTGTGGCTGTTGATCACAGGTCGCCAGGAAACTAGTCATGATGGAGCAGGATCTCGAGCGCGCCGAAGAAAAGGCCGAGCTTTCTGAATCGTAAGTGCAATCGCATGCATGTGTTCACCGCGTCCCTTTTCCTCCATGTGCAACACTGTGCGACTCTCTTGCTATTGTTCGCTCGTTACATCGTTCAAAAGTTTAATTACCGACGAACGTTTCAATACGTAATTTTAAAATGTAAAGACAGAGTAATTTTTGGATATAGTATATTAATAAAAAATTTGTTTATTGTTGCAAAAATTATATGATAGAAATTTAATCGTTAATGCTTTTTATATTAGAAAATTTTTGTTTTATTAACTCGCATACTTCTTCTCAAATTACTTCTTTAAAATTATATTTAAAAAAAAGTATAAATAAAAATATTGTAAACGTTTGTCTGCAATTGTTGATATTTTGTTTCCTTATGTATGGTTCACAAATTTCAATATTAAACGACTAATTAACTTTACAGCAAGATTGTCGAGCTTGAAGAGGAATTGCGTGTCGTCGGCAATAATTTGAAGTCTCTCGAGGTCTCCGAGGAAAAGGTAAATGATTTATTTCACGCGCCATATTCAGCGCAATCAGAACGGAACATAATTCCATGGATTATATCTCCCCAATTCTCATTATATATTATAAATTTTTTAAATCACTAATTAACTCATGTCTAAAATGCCGGAAAATATTATGGATAAAAAGTACATTAAGATATACCGTTTTTTATAACGTCCAATTTAATTGTAAATCATAAATTATGTTGATGAAAATACGTGCCAGTAATTAGATCGATTAATTTTGTGAACACCCTTTCTTAAATATTCTGAAATATTTTATAGTCGATACATTCTAGAGAAAAGCATCGTTACACGTGCGAGAAATAATATTTACATAATTGTACGTAGGCCAACCAGCGCGAGGAGGAATACAAGAACCAAATTAAGACCCTTACTACCCGTCTAAAGGAGGTACACATCCTTTGGGAGTGTCTTGCTTTGCATTTTCTAACGTGTGATCCATCCTCGCGTCGTAGGTCTTGCCACTAAAATATTAACTCGCGCGCCCCTATCGTTTTGCTATCTGACCCCATTTTTTTTAGAAGTAACTAAACAGTGTTTTCTGCGTTGCGATAAACTAACGAAAGCTCGTTTTGTCTTTTTGTTGTGCTTGATTAAAAACAGGCGACGCAACGAGAGGAGACGTTCGAGGGCCAGGTGAAGATTCTCGATAGTCAATTGAAAGAGGTAAGTGAATTACGGATTAAAAAAACTTGAAACATATATCGAAAATTTCTACTTTTATTTCGATTATATTATTATCTATTAATATATAATTGATATTCAAAAATAATATTTAAATATGATAAATAATCATGAAAGAAATGTAACTTTAATTTGTGTACTTGTACGTGAAAAATAAAAAAATTATTTCCAAAAAGCACACGTGAAATTTTCGAGACAGACTGTATAAACATCTGTATAAACATCTAGAAATCTAAATCTTCATAAATCGCATCACAAGGTATTACAAATACGTGCCAATAGAATCATAAGCTTCTTTTTCAATATTATCCGAAAAAGAAAGAGTAAAATTGTTCTCGATAGCATATTAATCAAGCAATATAGTGTGTCGCAACTAAACCTTTCAAGGCCTAGATTTATATTCATAACGTAGCAGTCATGTGTGACGTGAAATTTGTTTTACTTGCATGGTGTGAAACATTGATAATTACCGATTGTTAATTATTACAACGATTTCAAAAAAAGCAAAATAGTTAAGCTTATTGAATAATTATGTTTCTATTTCATGCGATAATTAAACCGATTTCATAAGATAATTAAAACGGTTTTTTCTCTGTCTTTCTTTTTTTTGAAATCGATGAATAATTTCAAAATACAATTTTTTGACTGACGAAGTATTGCGTTTGCGCAGGCTGAGGCACGCGCTGAGTTTGCGGAGAGATCCGTGCAGAAACTCCAGAAGGAAGTTGATAGGCTCGAAGGTGCGTATACGACAAAAAAAGAATATTTATATATTGATATCTTAATTATTTTTATTTTCTTCAATAACACGATTTATCTGAATTCAACTAGATTTCTTAAATAAATGCATCAACATATGTTAGTATAGATATTTTTTATCTCAGATGTACAATTTTATAATATGAATTGAATTTCTTATCAAGAAAGAGAGAAAGAAGAATTCAAAAAATCATTTTCTATCCTAGTAGCTAAGGTTCAATACCGTGCGCACTTGAAAAGGGTTTGAAATCCTGATATCAAGTGTAGTTATAAAGCAATATCGAAAAAATTAATTATTACGAAATACTTATGAATTTAATCTTTTTTAAAGAAATTAACAAGAATGTTTTTATTCAGAAAACTCGAGTCGAAGTGGTTAAATCAAATTTTGAATTTATCCTAATCAGTTTTCCTAATTACAATATGTAGGAATATAGCGATTTTCTTTTGACAATCGTAAAGCAAACCCTATTTTTTCACCGTGTGTGTGTTTGTGTGTATGTATGTGTATGAGCCGTATTTTATTTGCGCATTTATCCATAACCGCCGAAACGCAGTGTGTTACGCTCGCGTGTGGCTTGCCGTGTGTTACTTCCCTTTAACCAGTGATCTTTGCAGACGACCTCGCAGCCGAGAGAGAGAAAAACAAATTGCTACAGGAAGAGATGGAGGCCACCCTGCATGACATCCAGAACATGTAAATCGTGTTTTTCGCATTGAACGAAAACGCATAAACGCGAGAACGCTTAGAAAGCGAGAGAACATCCGAAAAAGAGAGAGAGAGAGAGAGAGAGAGAATGAAAGAAAAATAAGTAAATAGCAGAACGGCGGCAACGAGAAGCGAATGAGAAACAAACACGCCGTTACGAAGCGAGCGCTTCGTATGTGGTGCACACCTTAACATTAACGGATAAAAATGCAGTCTTTAAGCTAGCCTTATACCCTCCATTACGTCCATCCGCAGTGCGTGTAGGTATTATGCGTACTTGTATGCGCTCGAGCGTGTGTGTTATGTGTGTGTCGTGTGCGTGTCGCGTATCTATTTGTATGCACGTGATGCAAAACAGACTGATGTAGAATGAGAGGAAGTATAAAAAATGTGTGTATGCATGTGAGGAAGAGTAAGGAAAATACAGAACGAAAGGATCGGTACGACAGAGAGAGAGAGAGAAAGGATGTAAAAGTAGAAAAACAAGGAAGAATAAGTAATACGCGACAAGGATAGACGGCAGGATAGTTCCGTATATAATATGAAGTTACTTGTAATCGAAATCTGATTTTTTTTTAGCTTTAGATTTTAGCTTAGTCTGCCGTTAAATTTTATTCGAGAAAAATTGAGGCATGGCTGCGACCGGTTTGAGGCATCTTCGAACACGTTGCGATTTAAATTCGTTACGAAAACGATTACTGGCCGTGGGAGGAATACGTGAGTAGGTATTAAAGAGGCGAAATATGAGAAACGGAGACGACAGACGGAGCAGATTATTTATACCGAGAGAAGAAGTTCGATAAGAAATTTGGAACCCATTTTCTCGAGCGTATCAATTTTATACACCAAAGACGATGTTTAAATATCTATTATATAATTATGATATATTAATACTTAATATATAATTATATAGTAGACTGCGCTCGACTCGTTTGATATTTAAAGTCAGGTTCCTCTTCACATTAAAGATAAACGATTATCGAGTAACAAATCTTTTAGAAGTGACTTACGAAAGTTTTTTTATCCTTTAATTGATTCACTCAGTCAAGCATCGAATTTCGCGCATCTCTCGGTACAAAAATACGCGTAGCAGGATTGTATATAATGGAGGGAGAGTGTTCATTTGCTTTTCGTATCATTTTACATTCCGCATTCCACGCGACTCAGCTCGCGCGAGAAGAGATTCGTTAGTTTCTTCTATCAGTTTTACAGCGAGACTATCGTCGCGTCATCTTCTCATTGCCGCCGATGAAAGCAAAGACGACAATGATGCAATAATCGTGCATTTAAGAGGATTCCACTGCCAAACCCTCTCAGCAATTTTTCTAAAAAATACATTTTCGTAGTACGTCTTCGTTGTGCAATATTTAATCAAACAATTACAACCGTATTACTAATGTAATATTGCCATAATTCAAATCCTTTTTTTTTTCGTAGTACGAAAATAATCGAGAATTATCTGGCCTATAACAGACATATGTGTGTGTATGCAAAATGGTTTAAGCCTATAAAAAAAAATTGATCAACGCATAATACTTAAGATAAACAAGGGAGGCAACTGGCTATTTTGTCACGCCGCAGCGCAGCTTCCCGTGCTAGCTGAGTCATTCCGATATTTTTTACCGATCGTGCCTGTATATATTTACGATATAAATATTAACCACGGCCAACGTCAAATCTTGATGCAGGGAACGTGCTTCGTTTCGAACGGCGAATGAGAAATCGTCAAAATAATGCATATCCGATATTCCACTTCGCGGCGCATAGTTCGCCTCGATTATTATTACTATTATTATTAATTGATACAGTTGTCGTTAATGTTACTGCTATTTCACGCTCGCTATTGAGCATCGCTAATTCCGTGAAGAAATTTTTTTCTCTTCCAATCTTTTTTTTCTACTGAAGAGCGTAATTTATGTCACGTGTATACTGCCCCGACCTCGATGTCGTAATCCATCACGGTTATTCTTATAGCACTTTTCCTGCAACATATTCTTGGATGGCCTTTTGATGTAGGATGTGCATCGTCCTCTTCATTTCGATATAAAAAGATATTTATATTAACGTCGTTCGCATGATCATTGAATGATCATGAAGATATCTTAATAGAATAGATCGAGTATACATTGACTTCTGAAAAAGAGATAGAAATATTTTGCCTTTCACATGAAAAGTATTAATTTTAACAATTAGTTTATCGCGTTGAGTTGCATTGTATAAATCGATATTTTGTTGATACAGTTATAACATTAACATAATAAACGTATTAATCATGATTTCTGCGTATATCAACGTTATTGATCAAATAAATCGCATTTGAAAATTCGGATTGTTTCAAGTTGTATATCTCTATTTATGCATACGAAGATGACGATGAACTGATCCAAAATACAGTAGCATGTGCATTATCGAAAGGCCATCCAGAGACATCGCGACCATTTATTCTCCAACTTAACGCCAGCGTTATTAAAAACAAGGAAAGTAATCGCGAAAAGCACAAACACGAGATCTACATGTCCTATCGTTGATTTTTGTTAGCCACAATTCTTTTCTTTCTGAATAATGCTGAAATTACGGATACGCAGATACTTGAGTTTAAGAAAGAGTTTTAGTTTATTAATTTACTTAATATTAATAAAGTGAATGGAATGATAATAACACTAATATCATTGTAATAATAATTGATTATTATATATTGCTATTATTATAAAACTGTTTATAATATATATTTTAATTTTGAAAAAAGAGTGTCGTTTGTTTTTCGTTGTGTCGTTGTTTTTTCTTTTTTTTTTACCTGCGCTAACATTAATCCTTTACCATTAACATATAACGTATAATACTATAATTATTATCTACGCGATAACGTTGTGTGATCGCCTTGTTATTAGACTCATAATCAAATTGCACGATGAAGGAAGAAAGTGTGGTATGTATACTTTATTTACGGTGAGTAAATCTGCTTAATTCGATTTTGCTATGTTAATTGCATGACAAATCTCCCTATTTACAATATCAAAACTTCACGATTGTCTCGTATCATAAAATAATTATCATTGTTTTATAAATTATCATTATTTCATTATTTTATACCTTTTCAATTATTTGCGCAATTTACTGAAAAATAAAATCTCTTCAATATATGTTGATATAATCATTGAATATTGCATCATAAAAAAATTAATAAAAACTATTTTCATGAGTAATACATCTGATCGAAATATTTTTAGAAAAATATGAAAAAAAACTTACTATAGAGTTAAGAACGTAGATATAAGACATAGATGTAAATTAAGGTACAAATTCCATTATTATATCTGACAAAGGAATGAGCAAACATTGGGGTAATAGGAATAGTGATGAATCATTTTTAGCCACGCATTAAAATTTACATGAGCCGTCTAAATCCATTGAGCTATTTAATTTAAAATCAATTATTTTCTATCTACTATCCTGCTTGGCCAATTCACGGTGCCTGCCTAGCGGTTTTAACAATATTACTCTTATCTCTTCTTTTTCCAAACATTTTTCACGCCATGCAGTAGACGAAGTCTTTCTAACTAAGTAGCAGCTACTTAACATTGCGAATGCTTGCAGATGAGATGGTGACCGAAAAGGAGAAATTCAAGGAGGTCGGGGACGGCTTGGATAATGCGTTCTTCGAGCTTTATGGCGTGTAACACAGCTACTAACCACTCTCCTAACCACGCTTCGACACAAAAAAAGAAACAAAAAAGATATCGAAAGCCTTTCTTTCAAATCTAGCTTGCGCTTAACACATCTTCCGTAAGTTCCCTGTCTATGCTTTTTAACCCAATCTTGCAAAACCTGCTTTCTGACTTCTAAAAGAATTCTTCTAAGTGCCTTCTAAAAGAATTCTTCATCTTTCTAAACGACCGAAATATTTCTATATACCTTCTTTTCACATCTCTTAAAATTCCAAAAATATTCCATGTACGCAATAATTACTGAAGGATCGAATATTCATGATATCTATATTTTTTAATTGTATCTTGTATCAAAGTTCATATAAGTTATCAATGTACCTAATTCATACCGAACGTATCAAAGTACAATTGCTAAAGATACAGTAACTGAGTGCATTACTCTAATGACGCTACGTTTTCTTGCAGACGAGCTCGTCCACGAGAAGGAGAAGTACAAATACATCTGCGACGACCTGGATCTCACCTTCACCGAATTGGTTGGTTAAATCTGGCTGTCGAATATCCGCGTCCGCTGTCGAGTTATCTGGCCGTAATTATCAACATCATATCGACAATTCGATCGCGGTCGAGTCACGGCCATCTGATACTTTCGTAACTAAAATCAATGTGCTAAATACGTTCCGCGTTCAAAATGTTCTTTTTTTTATCAACGATTTCATTTCCGGCTTTCGTGCGTAGAGCAGTCACTCTGTGAGCCGCGATTTATTTATTTATTTCAAAAACATCATTTAGATCAAAATTACGAACGCAATTTCTAGCGCAGTTCTAATTACATTACGCTGTTTTGGTAATTGAGCGTGTGGTAAGTAGAGCAAAAAGAAAAGTACAGTAAATCCAACATACTACTAATAAAATATTATTTAATTTTGAAAGTATTTTAATGATCTTTCATAAATATCTCGAAATTTAAAATTGTCGAATAATTGTACAAGGCCACTTTTGTTTCTAATATTTCGGAGAATAGGACAAATAAAATATATCATATAGAATCTAATATGTTTTTTCTTTCACACCTGAAACATACCTTGTTCCTTAATGTTAAGACGGGCTGCGAGGCACACTTATTTTTGAAAATCTCCATAGATATTTATTCGTGTACATGTAAAGTTAATTTTATATTTTATGTTCCGAAGTGTGAAGAGCCAGTTCGAAGTGAAAGTCACATTTATCAGATTCTAGGTAATAGGATTAATCCAGCTAATTTTCCTTCCTCTTATTCTCACTTTAAATCGCTTTACGGATATCAATAGTCGTTTAATCCCAAAGCATTAACCATAAGGATTATATGTGTTCTTTGCGCTCTTTCTCTCTTTCTCTTTCCAATTAAAAAAAATATTAAAATGTACATCCGATTAACCATCGTGCCGTCCACTAATACCACGGTCCTTCCCTTCTCGTTGCAGACGTGCTGGCAAACGAGCGCTGTAAATACAAAGCGATCGCCGACGAGATGGATCAGACGTTCGCCGACCTCGCCGGATATTAGCAGGCAGGCTAAAATGCGTATGGCCGGGGGTGTTACATGCGGGGAAAAGAAAAAAGCGAGAGAAAAAAAGAAACGGTTCGTTTACGCTATGACAAAACAACACTGCCAGCACGCGGACCCTTCACCACACGTCGTCTCGTCCGATTAACATTCTACATGTACTCGCTAGAAGAAAGTCGAAGACGAGGATGAGATCGCTGATATTTAGCGTTAACCGCGCGTGGCTTAACTGTTAAGCTGAGTTTTTTGCTGAAAGCACCGTCACGCGTTCTACATTCCTTCGACTCGATCGAAACCTACGTTTGAGCACACAGGCTCGTCCAGTATCTTTTGTAAAGTTTTACATAGAAATTGCCTCGAGAAGGGAATCTTTTTGAAGGCGGTAAGAAACAAATCGTCGAAACAAATTTGTGCGTCCGAAGACTTTTCGGAAGCAAAAATATATACTCTTCCAATACCTGGCACGAAATTCCCATTCAATGACGATGGTGATTTATTGCAGCATCGGTTCTGTTACCTGCGCCTGTATCCCTGCACAGCAAGGCGTCTTATCTTATCCCTCATGTTTAATAAATTCCATTATTTCAGAGATCTGCACGCGCAAATCTGTATTATCCTCTAAATTCGCGTAGCTTCTTATATTTGTAACGGCATTAGTTGTTAAGGAAGTACTTCTTACGGGATAAATATTATTTTCATCTTGCTCAACCGCACAATTTGTGCTGAATATTATCAAAAGTCGCACTGTTTCATTAACAAAAATGTATGGCTCAAAAATCGCTTGAAAATTGGATCTTGCTCACGCTCATTCGAAATCAAGTTCACATGGCCTTAAATATAACATCCTAGTTCATTGCGACAAATGTGTTGAAGGCACATTCTACATAAGCAGGAAACTAAAATAAACTGTACAAATTTTTCGACATAATTACATAAATTTACAACTATCAAATAATTTAAAGAGATAAATTATAGCTAATAAATATCGCGCGTCAACGCGATTAGCATCTAATAAGAATAAACGACATTCTATTTCCTGCTTATAATATTTCTATTTCGTTTAAGGAAAACCACTAACATTCATTAACCATAAATATTCTTTATATTTGCACATTCCGGTTAGACAGTGCGGTCTAATTAGTCAGGCTAACGCTTAAGTTTCCATTATATATTAAGGAATATCATGTATCATCCATGTTTTTAAGCCACGCTTCTATGTTGTATCGTGCAGTATTGTGTCAAAATATTGATGAATTACCGATTGACTTGCTGAAATATCTCGTTTTAATGGAACGGAACGGAGATATAGTGTTCATTATAGCATATAAAATTGCTTCTATGATATATTAGAAAGGTTTGCAAAGCGATCTGGGCTGGATTACGATACGAGAGAAATGAAGTTCAATAAGGATAGAACGATATCACAAATGCGAGAAATGTACGCTTGAAGTGATCGAATTGAGAAGTCGATCAAGTTCGATACATCCACGGCTCTCAGCAACATACTTTAATGCTGAAAATGATGTCTTAATCTTTAATCTTTTCCAAATGTTAATTCAACATTTGACGATTACGCAAGTTACCGGGATCGATGATAAATCTTGTGATGGACCAAGCTCAGAGACTTTCAAACATGCACTCGATGCAGCGATCTTGACTATCTTATGTGATAATTCTCATTTTATTGTATTTATATTACTTTCAATAAATATGCATATTTTATATCTCTGCATACTAAATGTTTTACTCAATTTTGCAATCTCGTCATGTCAATGTGAGTTTGGCTTTAACGTTGTTTCACAGTTAATTCAATTCGTGAACATCTGTTACATGACTGAATATTGATTGTTTTGCGATAAGCTGAATACCAATGATGTCAGTGTCAGAATTTGCTCTTCAAACAGTATTAAACTCTATCATGATATTAAAATTTATCGTGTGGTAATGTCAGAATAGATGCTCTTTTAGTATCTAAAGCAAAAAATATATATATATATATATATATATATATATATATATATATATATATGAAAATAACATTAGAAATATAAATATAAGAATAATCATTCAGTAAATTCCATTAAAAAACAATATATAATGCTCGTCTGAATGAAAAACAACATATATATAAAACGGATACTTTTCTGTGAATATCAAGTATGATTAAATGAATATGTGCGAATGAAAATAAATTATACATGCTGTGATAAAAAACGATATGTGCATATTTGCGACTCGTTTCCTTCAGAATAAAGATTAAGAATTTTTCAAAAAGAAACGAAGAAGAAAGGAATTTTATCGATAAAAGAAGATAGAAAAAGGATGCCGTATTGAGTGTGCAATTACCAATAATGAACCAGGTTTACATAACATACATATTCATTATTTATGATTTGCTATGATAATATAATATTTGTCTAAACACAACGCTAACATATATTTCTGTATTTTGCAATTAAAATATGAAATCCTCTTATCAGCGATCTAATAATTACAAGAATGCTGAGTAACATGTTTCCAAAAATATCATTTTCTTCATTTATAAAGGAGGTTGAACGACGTGTAACCCGCAGATAACGAATTACTTATGACTTTTACATAGTTCATTAATCTGTACAGTTTCATCGGACGTCGTTCCATAATAATCTGGCTATTAGATAAATGGGATGTAGATACATTTCTGAGGAATTTGATATTTATAATTTAAAAACGCAATAAGGCATTAAAAAGCACCTGGCGTTGGTAAACATGACATCAACGTTCTATCAACGATCAATTTAAGCGCGATTACTATACATTAACAAACGATGCCAAATAAAAAAAAAAATCTATTTTATAAGATCTAGTTGTCATGTTAGCCAACGCGGCTAATACTGCGCTTTTGAAATATGAATTTCACAAAAAGTGCTCGGCATTAAGATAAATATCAATTGTTTTACGATCAAAAATTCTCGTGTTATTCAGTAACCTCAGAATCGCCAAATAATACAATAACTTACATCTCAACAATGTAAATGCAATTTAGAAGAGAAATGCATATACGTGGACCATACGAAATAAAACTTAAGAACTAAGCAATAAAATATTGGTTAATTAATTTATATTTAAATCATTAATTAATTAAAAATCAGTAACAGTACCTAACGATAATTTTCATATTTTATTAAAAAGGAAGGCAAGTGTCAGCATCTTTTGCGTCAATAAAATGTTTCTCATTATTTTACTTTCTCTTGAGAAGAAAAAGGATAATTTGTGTCAGTTATTATTTATATCAAATCAAGCTACATTAATGCAAGTAAAAATTTGGTAATATTTCCTTGAACATCCTATCTCGATGCACTTTCATGCAGCTTACGTTATGATTATAAAAATCCATACCACTACTAATTACCAGTCTATATGTATAAGGCACATTGCATTATTTCTTTTCGAATACAAAATTTTGCCGTGCATTTCGTTACTAGAAAAAAGTTTAGATATCATGATATCTGAACTAAAATACTATTTTATGACATCTCCAAAAAAGAAATTGAAGAGAAATTATTACGAAGATAAGAAGAATATAGTATTAACTACAAATTCAAAATGATCGGAAATATAAAAATCTGTTTAATTGATACTAATTTGTTAGTCAGAGTTTATATCAAATAACAAATAACATAAAATTCTCATCTAATAAAAATAATGATAAACAAAAAAAGATTCGTAAAGAGCCTATTAATTGAACTAAATTATTTTCTTGATATTTATATTTTAATTGCATAATTTAAACTCTAAAAAAATATTGAAACAGAGGAGCGTTAATAATTGCAGCAAATAGCAAGAAAATAAAAGTGACGCTTTACAGAAAACTGCATTGCATGAAGGATATATCTTATACTTAATTCTTCTTAATTGTCGGTCAAGGTTTATGTCGCTTCACAAGCTGTCAGAATTTTAATTGTAATCGGCATAATTTATCGCAGTTGTGTAAAGTTTGGTCCCATCATGGAATTCTAACATATGAAACTATGTATTGTCATCTAGAAGTCGAGGACTCAACTTCTAGAATACTCGTGAAATCTTCGATTTTAAAATACTTTATCCAAACGTACGACATAATAATCAATTCAAGATAGACATCAAGATAAAAACGATTGAATTTATATCAAAATATCAAGATTCTTCATAAATGTCCTCAATAGCTAAAATATCTAATTATCTGATTTTCTCTCTAAGATGACAGTTCGCCGTTTCAATCAAACAAATTACCTCGGCCGAAGAGTCGAATAGGAGCCGCTATCTCGAGTATTGTATCACGTAATTTTTTTTTTTAACGTCTCTTGCCTCGGCAAAGCGTCCTAATTAAACGCTCTGATCGAAGTGTCGGCAATAGTTAGCAAATGGAAGCTCGATCTGAAAAACATTTAAATCTGCGCCGGTTCGACATAATTAGCGGGTAGCATGCCGTGCCGTCCCGTACGCTGCACCAGTCCAGTCATCCAACCCTCATCGACAGCTGTGCAGTTGACAATCAAATCACCGTCGCAAAAGCTCACCTCGTCGAGATCTTGCGCCTCGTAGTCATACATCGCTCTGTACACTCTCTGCGAAAAATACATTTTTATTGAAAAAAAAGATACGTAACTATCCATTTTGCAACGTTACACGAAAAATTTCTACTCTGTTAATTTACGCTATATTTTTATCTCAATAGTTTAAAAAACTTATTTAAGAAGTTTATTTTGTAAAATTGCAAACTCTTTCCCATCAAATCTTTCATGCAGTAGCAGATATATGAGTTTTATATATTGCAAATAAGTCATAAGAGACAATACAATGCGATAATAAGCAATAAAAAGATATTTACTCCAACGTTGGAGGGCGGCGGCGGTGATTGATGTTGAGGTTGATGTTGATTATTGTTTATCGTTGTGGCCGGCGTTAACGATCCATAATATTCATTCACTGGATCGATGTCAGCAACCGAGCCGATTTTTCGTGTCGGTGGATTCGTCACTGCAAACGCGTAGAACTTTTATGTGCGATATATAACTTACAAATAATTTTCTACATTTATATTATATATATTACTAAAAATGTGCAATTCGTTCTGTAATAAACATCCATTTATCTTCCAGTTAGTTACAATTGTTACTTGTCGCGAGCCCTGTGATCTGCCACATAAATTATTCCGTGGATTCAGCGAGGAGTGAACACGGAATCGCAAAATGAGGAACATTAAACAAAAGCGAATACACTTTCTATTTTCTCAACAAGGTGCACGCGACGATGTCGCAACGATTAATTCCAGTGCAAATTGCTTGGACGATTTGTCTTTGTGATGAATTGCGCGTGACGATAAACGTATAATGATGCAAATGTCTACGGGAAGTTGCTGAAACTACTAATTAGCTCTTATTCTGTAACGCATATGGGTATTGGGAAAAATAAAATTGCGTTTTAATAGAAGACATTTGATTTATTTGAATATATTCTACAATGGAAAATTTTGACTTAATTTGATTTTATAAAAAATAACGAAAATCACACATTCTATCATATTTTCTATCATAAAGTGTGCACTGTTACTGTGCGTTCCATATTTGATACGATGTTCCATACGCGTACATTTTTCCTCTAGAAAAAAAACCCTCGATAAGATAAACGAGGGCTTCTTTTCTAGAGGAAAAGTTTACGCTAATTTTAAACGAGAATTTCCTTCCATTAATTTTCTTCCGAGATCACTCATTTTTCAATACATGTTCTTGTTTCGAAGACGATTAAAAAAACTGCCAAGTCCCAGATACTAAAAAATTATTGAAAGATACCAATAACACATCTTAGTTTCCTATGTATTCTTCTTTACTATCATTGCAATATTATCATATAATACGAGCGTATGTTACACTAAATAATCGATACATCCGAGCAACAATGAAACTAAGATATTCAAATGTATCGATTACTTATTTGGTATCCACTTATATCCTATGCAATAACAATTAAGAACTAAATAAAAGAGTTAGATGAAACTAAGATGTGTAAAAGGATGTGATTTATAAGATGAGTAAAAGATGTCGTCGGATAAGTTGCCTATACACACGCCCGAAAAAAAAACAAAATCCGTTCCTTGACGATTCGCTCTTCGACTTATGTATTGAGCAAGCAGAAATTCTGTATATATGTTGCAAACAGAAATTCTTTCATTTGAAATATATATAACTTGGATAACTTAATTAAAATATTACGATTAATATAAAGTACAATAGCAAATAAATTATTAGATTGACACATAATTTAGGTATAAATACAATACTTGACGCGGATTTATACGCGAGGATTGCAAGATAGGAAGATTACCTTGTGTATGAGAATCAGAGTGGAACTTAGCCGAATATAGCCGTCTCTACATGTTATGCGCAAAAAAATCCTGAAAATGAAAAAGCCGAATAGTCTCAGTAAAGTTTACATAAAAAATTGTTATATAATTTCATTATGTGTTATTGTATATAATAATGTTATTATGCTATTTCATATTAATTTTTAATGTTAAACAAATGAAAATGTAAATAAATTTATAAAATGAAATTGTCTATTTAGCTTACTCTTTTATACTTACCCTAATTTTACAGTATCTAATTGTTATCTCAAGAATTTTTCGCGACACACAAATACATTTCACAAAGAAACCATCTTGTATACTTCAATTTTATCAACTAGCATCACTTACACGCATCCAGAGATGGTGGTTCACATTCTCAAAATTATTTGAGCTTTGCGTTCCAAAAATCATAAAAAAGAATGTTGCAACATTTTTAGTAACCAACTGTACAAGACTGAGAACAATAGAACATATATTTAAGTCGTGAAAGTGGAAGAAACATGTTTATAGTTTCAGCAACCTCTCATCCTAGGACACCTTATATGAGCGTTTAAGTCTAACAATAAAACTTTGGTCGACATCATCATAATTTATGAGTCTGGCGTTACAATAGGAATAGCTAAGTGTTTGTTCTAACATTGTCTTTCTAAGGAACAATTCGATTAAAGCACAATCTATTAAAATTAATTACATGGATGCGGATTCTATCTCACATAATCATAAAATAGGCCGCAGAATGCGACTTCGGGTAAACATCGCGATAAAAAATATATCATTAAAATTCTTCTTTCGTTCATCTTTCGCGAATCTTAATTATCTTAAAAAAAATCTTAATTATTGAGACATATCCTGAATCTTGATTATTGAGTATTTAATTCCGATATTCTATAAATATATAATCATCCATGGACACAAATATAAATATCGATCGTAACATTAATTAATTAGAATTCAAATATCAAAGGTAATGTTATATATTAAATATGCAAATATGCATTTCATTTATCTCGATTCAGGATCTCTCGTTACACTTCGCTCTAGGCATATATATTGGTTTATATAATTCATATATAAATAAAATATTAAATGTTATATAATATTAATATCTCTAAATTATTAAAATTAACACAATTATTCTATGTTAATAATATAGTTATGCAATGTTTCTACACAGCGAAAGGTTGCTGCAGCGATTGCAACCGTGAAGGTAAACGCACCTGGTCCCTTGTCGCTCGTATAAATGACAGTGGTGGCGGCTTGCCTTGCGGAATAGGGACTTGGTCTCGCTTCGCTAAGGGGATCGTAATCGGCGATCCTACCTGGTGTCCTGTGTACCGGTGAATTCGCCGTTCTTGCAGGCGGCGGATTGGCGTTTATGCTCGACGCAGGTGCGATCGTACCGTCTGTGTACTCTACATACTCTATATCAACAATACACGAAAAAAGCTAGCGATACGTTCAATGAAAAGCACTCTGCGATCTGCCCACCATGAACGGTATAACGGGTGCGTAATGAACATGGAAAAAAAACGGGGTAAGAATTCATCTGAATTCTGCCTGAATTTTATGCCGTCATTTTGGTGGATTGATTGCAGCAATATATGTATTATATTTTTAATATACAAACAATTTTAAATGAAATACGAACAATATATTAGTATACATTAGTATACGAATCCACGAATATAAATGCATACATAAAGTATAATCTGCAATTTAATAATTATACAGATTATACCGCTACATAAATCATTAATTAACAGTCCAGGTGTTAAAAGTTAAAAGTTAAACATGTGAGTATATGATATACGATTAAAATCATACGTATGATTACTAATAGAGGATGATTTAACAATAAGACAAAAAGTTAGATCTTATTTAAAAAATTGTGTAAGTTATAAAAACACTGATATATATAAAAACAAAAAAGAATTCCTAATTTGTAAATTTATATCTAAATTATTCTCAATTGTTTAATCAAATCATAAATGATATTTTAATCAATGGCATTTTTCTAACGCTAGTCCGTTAAAAATCACGCAATAAATTTTGCCATAGCAAAGTTATGATTTTTTTTAACTTATAGTAAATTCTACACACACGCTTATTGTTACTGTCTAAAACAAAATAATACCATAAAAATTCTCAAAAACGTATATTTTCCATTATTTTATCACGTATAAACTAAACAAAAAACACAAGAATGTAAGAATAAAAAAAAAACCGTTATACGCACGCAAACGCATCGTCGAAGAGTTCACCACCTACCTATTTGCTCGCCGTTTTCTCCGGTCATTGTCCTCTTTTGCTCCATGATCGCCTTCTTCTCGAGCTCACCGTGATAAGCGACATTCGAGATGATCTTACTGTTCTGCTTGATTCTAAGAGTCTCCGGATCATCCGCTACTTGCGTAAACTTCCCCTTCGCCTTCTCGAACTCGGCGTGATACTTGACGTTACTCTGTATCTTCGTGTTCTCCGCGATACGCTTCAGTTCCGGTGTCTCCGCCATCGTGGTGGCTTTAGCTTTTGGTATGTGCCTGCCAAGAGAGAAAAAAAACAGAAACTTGTCATTAATAGGACGACGTTGCTCCGTGAGAGATATCCAACGTTAAAGAGCGTGAGGATTCATTCACGAAGCATTAAATCTGTACCAGATGAGCTCCAAGTTAAAAGCAGTTTCGAATTTAAAGCACCGTTTCGGGACACCCGGTACGTCATATTTCACATGAGTTTCAGTTTCGCGTTTCTCTCTCTCTCTTTCTCTTTAGCAAAAATATCTCGCATATACGAGCCTCTCGCATTATTTTACATGGATTCCCCGAGGCGGCCTCCTACACAAAGGAAACGTGGAAGTTCGCTGACTAACGCAAGTTTCAAGTGAACGACAAGCGGTCAACGACGCCAGTCTTATCGCGAGCATCCTTCGTGCGGCACGTCGGTTATAATAGCTAATTATAGGCGCGAAGAAAAAAATAAATAATAAAGCGGACTTCGTTGACGTCACGATTATAACACGGCTGAAATAAAAAAATTCGAATTTTCTACATCATATACAATGCGCTTAATTGTGTGCCTCGCACATGTGATAACAATATTTGCATTCCTACTATCTACTAACTACTAACTACTATACGAAGCAACATTACAACTAGAAATTTATATCTGCCGGGAATTAAATGCAAGAAATTTCGATCTTATATATAGCGTTTTTTTAACTAGAAAATTTTGAAACTAGTTTAATCTATTACCTTTTTAAGAAAAATTTCTTCAAAAACTGTTAATTTATTATTCAATTTATTATTTAAAGAAATAAATTATATCTTTCGCTTGATACTGTTTTGTATTTTAGTTAATATTAATTATAATAGTAACATATGTATATACATTAATAAAATAAATACGTACATCACAGAGAATAATGATAAAACATATCTGATTGCGAAAACAATTCTAAATTATCGACAAATAACTATTACCTAGATGATTAAACTCTTCAAGCAGTTCGTATCTCGAGCAATTATAAGAACTTAATTAGACGGGCAAGAGGTACATGATTCCGAAACCGTCGCGCGATTAACATATCCCGAGTTGAGCGCACATAAATGAGCCATTTTAAGCGGATTATTCGCCTCGCAAGCGTAAAACATTTTTTGCTGTACATAACGCGTGTTAACGTAGAATAAGGATAATTATTAATCGACCAGCAACCAGGTGAGCCGAGGTGAAATTAGATAGAAACTTCCTGGCCGGGAACTCGATCGATTTAATCGCGGCACAGGTAACTGTCCGGTGCCTACTTAACGAGATAGAAATCGGTGCGCGAACGCATAGCGATACACATGCGCTCGTAAGTAAATGACACGCGTGAGAATGCAATTTCAGTGACATGCGTGAACGTATCGACAATATCGTATTGCGATATTAAAGTGCCGGTGACGCAATTAAGGAAACGCTTTGCAGTGTTGATAATTGAAAATTCCGGTATGTTAACCCGTTCCTGTTGCAACTTTCTATCACTATACGTTTCATGTATTGAAAGTATATGTGCGTGCGGTGTGTATGTGTAAAACTAATTTTTGATTTATTATTTATTTATGCAAAAATATTCTTCGTTATAAATTAAATAGGAGACTTACTTGCACTTCAATAAGGCCACTATTATCATTATTATTAAATTAAATGCGACTGCGAGTCTGCTCTTTCTCCTCAAATAAATCAATTTTTTTTTTTAGCAATTGCATTTTTTACGGCGCTAATCAATCGTACTTTAAACTATGTATCTAAATGTATGCAAATAATAATCGAAAGTAAATGGTATAACGCATGAGAAATTAACTGACATTGCCTGGCTTATACACGAAACGCAATCAAGATTTGTGTCACGACTCCGTTTTCCATATACGGCGCGTTGTCTGACCCGGTAATTGTGCCACGCGATTACGCAATACTCAGGCGCACCGTACACGAATAATAGGCATGCACTCTGACTCTCTTTGTTCGGAGAAGACGAGGGATAGCCATTGTTACGTGCGAGGAAGAATTATCCTGTCGCCCGATGCACATCCGAGTTCCTCGAATTTAGCGTGGAAAAAGAGGAGGTCCGCTAAAAATAATGTTGAGAACGACGCAAACGAAAGAAAATTGAAAAACAATGCGGCCCGTGGTATCTCATGCGACTTTGTTACATGTTTTCAATTGTTATACGGCAGATATAGATAATAACATAATAGGTAGATATAATCAGAGATAAAATAATATCTCGCAATTTTTCAGACAGCTCGATGGAGATATATAGAATTATAAAAAAGATAATCAACGATAAAAAGACGTGAGCGCCTAAACAAATATTTTTACGTCGATATCTCGTTTAATAAACGCCATTTTCTAAAAATAATCTCTCTATTTACGAGATATTAAAATTAAAATTAATAATTTAATTTACAGGCCCAAATAATCATATGAAACAAATCTTTTTGCAAGATTTCCAACAAAAATTTACAAATGTACATATGCGATTGTACGATCAATTCTTTTTCCCACAGATTGTGTGACTACAGACTATACACGATATATTAATACGCAACGAAGTGATTCATCGAATCATTTAACCACATACGTATATACGCGATGACTAATCTCTTAACAAACGCTTGTCTACTTACTATGACATACATCCATAATATTTATCGAATTTTTTTGACGCATTCAGGGCGTATCTTAAGCGGAAAATGTAGAACTTTGATGCCAACACAATATATGGCACGAATAAAATAACGCCAAGACATTTCATCCAAATGTAGATTTGAGTTGATTAAACCACTCGTGAAAATCATGACGTATCTGATACGCAATACAATCAGTATTCATTTAAGAAGAAATCTATATCTTATTCAAATAGGTGGTTTAATGTAATAAATATGACATTATCATAATCACATTTAATAATATTCCTTTCACGATATAAATAAAATTGCATTTAAATTATTGCTTATCGATGATATTATAAATACCGACCAAATGACAAGACGATAGAAATTTATGTAGATATATCTTTCTTACGTTTCATTCAGCAAAGCTTCTTCGAATTACTTGTCTATGTCACGTGCTTGATTTATTACGTACAAGTGTTACCAATGTACCAGAGAGGATAACATCTGTTGCACCTGTTATCATACCAGTCAAATAACAGCAGCGAGTGTCGATAATTATGGCCGAGAATCATAATATGCTTGATAAACGAATAATTAAACATGCACATTATTATACACATTAAATACGTTAGTTATATTGGCAATAGAGTTTAAAGATTGATCTAATCTGATAACATAAATGACAAATTTAAATATCTTATGATTTGAAAAAGCTTTATATAAATCGTTTCCCTTCTTGAAAAAACATGTCAACTTTTTTCACTGAATTGGTCTAGAATCGCGTATGAGAATTTCAAAATTATTATATCAATTTATTTCAGACCTAATGTTATAAGAAACTTGTTATAAGTTCTCGAATATAAATACAATTTTTTTCTCATTTTCTTTTAACATATCTGCCAAAGTTAGTAATACATGCACTTATGCCATTAATAAATCTGCAGGAGTTGAAATTCAAATATCAATGATTTATTAAATGTATTAAAATTAAAAATATATTTTATATTCCAATCTTTTTTATTCCGATTCGATACTCGATCGAGAAAGAATTTCTACATCTAAATTGTACAATCTTATCTATCGACTTTATAAAGTTTCATAAAATACATTCTGTCTTAATATCAACGGAGAAGTGGAATAAATGGTAGATTCAAATGGAAAGATTCAAAACCGCATTTCTCGTGAGAGTGATTATGTACGATATTACACCGATGCGCACAAAGTTGGCAAAGTCTCGCGCAATGTTCTTACCGCGAGAGAAATTTCTCAAGGCGGGTCTATTTGGATTCCGTTACTGCGGTTAAGTCTCAGATGGCTTCGGAACGTCGATTATGACGACAAAGCGAAGCCGTACTAGTGTCCGCATTCTAGACATTCTCACGAAGGCCGAAACAAAAGAGCATGAAAATGCCCGGAAAAGATACACATACAAAAGTAAAAGTACCATAAAATTTTTCCTTTTCATCCATCTGATGATGGTAGATATGGTAGATATTTTTAAAATATAAAAATATTAAAAGACGTTTGTAATTTTTTTTTTTTTTNTTTTGTTAAATACAATATAAGATTCTTTTAATAAAAAATGTTATATATAGTAAAACGATTCATATAATTATTTATATTATTTATATTATCATATTACATAATTATAATTTGTGTGTAATTATAACAAAAAAATGGAAAGCAAATTTAGTTAAATTTAATCGAAAGTTGGCGAAACTAGGTGCTTATTTGTAGTCTACAATCTGTTCGATTAGGAAATATCACTCATATCGTAATCTGCAATTATTTTGTGATTTAATTAACTGTAGAAAATTATACGGTTCTTATAAACAGGCGTAATTCTCTGCGTCGAGTTGGCCGTCTTGCTTGCAAATGCTAACCTTTCAGTAAAGATATTATTTCCTCAATAGATTGCCTCACAAAAGTTCAATGTACTTTTCTCACTCTCAACGTGAAAACAATGAAATTGATTGCTTAGAAATTTTTTTAGCCGATAATGTATACCTGTAAGGATATATAAAGACCGTGAACGTTTGTCACGGATCTTTGCTTTCAGGATTTCACTAGTTCACTTCTCAAAGTAACACGACTCGGCGCTTTGCATCTTTCAGGCAAAAAAGGAAAGGTGTACGCTGTCGCTGTCGCTTTAAAAGAATCTAGCGACTCTCTCTTTTCAATAATAACTTTAATAACGCGAATCTCACGTAAATAATTTATACAGAGCTTTACGCACTCTCACTTTCGATATCGTGTTGGAAATTCGCATGCTACTCGCTCATTCCGACTCGCTTTGAGCGATTCGCATAAATCGAGCGTCGTGTTACGCAGAGAAGATAAATACCGGATTCAAACGCGTTCGTAGTGATTTGCTTTTAATCACGGATTTTCAACGCGAGCGATCTCGATGCGTATGGTGCGTATGTTGCTCCGTGCACACGGATGCAAATTTCGTTATAATGTATTGCGAAAATTTCATACGCCCGCAGGGCGGGATCCAGAGATGGATGCATTGTAGGACAAGGTCAGTTCACCGTAGACACGCAGACAAGCCACGCTAGGCTGGGCACCCCTTTACGACTAGCTGTTAAATTGTTCGAAGCTAAAAGTGCGACGTGACAGGCGGCGGCGTTTCCTGTTTCATCTGCTCGCCGTCGAGGCGAACGACTGCCAAATGCGATTCGGTATGGGCACGTTTTATCACATTTATACTTTCGTTAAAACCAGCCACCTCGTTTTCCCAAATACATTTAGATATTGTATTGTAACTAGAATATAAAAATATAATGAATAAGTGTGTCAAAAAATAAATATAAATAATATAAATGATATGAAATAAACATAATGATGAAATAAAATATAAGAACATAAAATATGGAAATAAAATACAAAAAATATGTATATGCATGTAAAATCAAGTAGTGTTTTTGTAAAAAATATTGAATTGCAAAAATTGTTGCAAAATGCTAAATAAAATACAATCTTTTTTTAAAAGCGAAAAATAATCCTCTTTTAGTATCAAAAAAAATAATGAAAAACAGCAATATCTTGTTGCAAGAAGTTTATTGCAAAAATTCGAATATATATTGTGTCATATGATGCTACGAGCTTGAAATTGAAAAATATCAAAATATGAAATTTGTGAAAAACATATTTTGTCGAAAATATAGCAAAGATAGCAAAATTATAAACCACGTATAATATATTAAATACAAAATTAGTATTACGAGTAAATTGCAATGTCATTGTATTAATACATTAATAAATTTGTATCATGTCACAAAGTGATATAGCAATTTACTTCTCGCATATTCTAAATTATATAATTAATTTCGGAAAGTTTTGCAGAAGATTTGTGTGTGTGTGTCCAATTTTATGTTATATTATAACATTACAATATCATATTACATGATGCAACATACATTCTCAAAAAATTTTGCGATTGTAAAAATATGAGGCGCGATTTAAACGTGATTGTACACGTAAAAAAATGATTTGCTTTTTCTGCAAAATTAACACACGTGCCAGATTGTCGAAAGAGTGAGTGTATATTTTCTGTTCAATGAACTCAATGCAATCTTTCTCCTTTTATGTGTTAATCAAGGAAAATGTTGCTAATCTGTAGTTAAATACACATGCAAGATTACCGTGAGATGCACGCGAGTGTAACATCTACTAAATATAGAAACGATCATCATCGAAGGAAGTGAGTCATTCGTGGTGAATCAACTACAATCACGGATCATTCATGTGACTTTATTAAATTTGGGAGAAAGGCGTGACTACGTATGTAAAAATATCATACAACTCGAGAAACATATTAAAACGAAGAAGAAACACGGTGCTTAGCAACCAGAGTGTCTAAAGAATCGTGCTTTTTTTTCAAATATAAATTTTTTGCCAAGTTTGAAACCAATGCTTTTAACAAAAAGTTGACCACATGCAATTTTCTTGCATAAATATTTAATTTTTAACACATCTGGAAAAAATATAAGCTAATATAAAAATTCTATTAAAAAAAGTTACGTTCGTATTCACCCATGATAAATGGCAAAACTAAAGTCATAAAGTACGAAGAAGGAACGCAAAAATGTAAAGGAAAGGCAGACTGAAAAAAGATGCACAAGCAGGCCTCACACGTGTTCTCTTTTGCTATCCGGTGGAGTGCTTAATTCGATGTATATGCGTAGCTTGTCGGCGAGGCGTGTATATATGTGCTAAGAGAGCCCGGAACATGTGTCTATTTAATCGCAGCGTTATATTCGTGAAGGGATCATTTTACTTAATTCGCAATATTCCTTTTCAAAAATCTCGAATGATTTTCAGAAACAGAATTTTGAATTAATTTCAAATCGTTCGGCTGCACTTGTAACGAATCGCTTCACATAGAGATGAATTAGAGATAAAGGTTTGCAAGAATTAACGGGACGTACTAAAATGCTTACAATTATCATTTAATGCTCAACAACTTTGTTAAATTACCGTAATGATTACACTTGTTAAGTTGATTATATCCCGTAGCTGTACCACGTAAAACAAATGTTCGGTTCATAAAATTTCATGAACGTACAAAGATGCTTTTTCCAATTTTTAAATATTTTACACGTATTTTATTAAAATAGCACATTTAAATGTTTAAATTAGTGTAAAGTAATTAAATAACTGTACAACCGCATAGAATGTGGGAGCAAAAGTAAATTGAGACTGAATTGAGGTTCACATAGGGGCAAGATAATGAGCGAGAGAGATAAAATTATGGCGTAGGGAAGAGATAAAGGGGAGGCAGTAACCAGACGAATGAATGAACCTCGCAGCTCACACGTGTTCGGCTTTACTTATTCAGTGCATCGTCTGATTCGACACGCATCGCTGACACATATCCCGTTTGTCGTACACGGAATACGAAATTCTTTCGATGAGACATTATCCGCATAGTGTCGTGGACTTCGTGCCCATTTCCTTTAATCAATTTCAAGAAAGGCCTCGAGCAGATAATAAATGTGGCTTTACGTCAAGTAAGCAACTTTCTAAGCAATGCAACAATCGTCTATGAGAGAGACGCTTAAAATGAAACATAATAGCTCCGAGTAAATTATCGAGAAAAGCTGTATCTTTTTAATCGGCCGACGCTCGTAGCTTGAAATTCAAACGTAATTTTATAACATAACTTACAATTTATGCGATAAATCACAGTGTGCGTACTTTAAAGCTTAAAATTCATTTCTTAGATGTTTAAAGCTAATGTAAAGCTCGCAATGTTTGAATGTTAAAAAATAAGCTGCAGAAACTGCTTAAAAAATTCCTAAATAAAACTTTTGCAATTGTATGTATAATTAATCTTAAATTGAAAATAATTGTATCCTGTTCGGTCTTTCGACATTTACGACAACTTTATGATCGATCAAGCACTTTTCTCCATTTGTGGAGTTCTCCATGTGTGACTGCGCATACGCGTTCTCCTTTTGAGCGTATCGGATGACGCTTTCTTGGCGAGAAAAGGATTGAAGCGTCTCGAGCGAATTACTTGTCATTACGAAGCATATTATATACCATATAAGCGCTGAAGAGAGGTTCGTACGTAAGAAAAGAGAAATGCAGATTCGAATCGCGACTTGGAGATTTCGTCATCGCGATGCACAACCGGAATACTGTACGAGTCACGGACGGTATTTCTCGGTACAACGTGGCATACCAATACGAGAAGATGAAGGCGCGCAGCGAGAAATCGCAGATTGTCGTCAACAGCAAATCTAATCATAAAGATTGAGATATAAAGAATTATCAAAATGATCTAATGTCTATCACTTCGGGCAAAGAAAGATTAAATCTAAAATATCACGATCTTCATTTAGAATTTTTGTAAGGTTAATTCGTAAATTTTGTCTTAAAATGTACTATATTGTTAGAATGTATAAGCAATCTAATAAATAATAACAATATTCTTCTTTTACTCTAGCAACCCAAACTTAAATTATGAAAAGCATTTTATTTTTAATCGACAATGGAATAAAAAAGTCATTCCGTTAACAAATCATAAATGCCAAAAAAACTCATAAAACTGAAAGATGTCAGGAGGTTATCGCAAGAAAACGTTAAAAAATTCCACACGCTTCCTCTCGGGACCTCCAATTGCACAAAAAAAGTTAATTTTCGTCGAGGCCACAAAATTAACCATAACGCCAAGTTAATTTCGTTGTGTCGCCCGACGATCCTAATTATTTTCAAATCATGTCTTACATTTAATTTGACACTTGAAATTCTAATTAAGATAAACGTTATCTCTACAAAGTAAAGTTTTCTTTACAAGGGTTTTCTTCGTTTTAACTCATAAAATTTTCATGCGTTCAAATCGTGACTTTTCTTGCTTCGTTCAAGATAGCACTTTGATTTTTTTTTGCGACAAGAAAGTTAATTTATAATTATTATCAGTTTACTGGAATAATAAGTAAACTGTTGCAGAAATCTCTTAGTCATTCCTATTAACGTCCTGATGATTAGCTTCTCGATGCTTCATTGTTTTTCGAAATAAGTGGCTTATTCTTTCCATTACGGTGAAGCAAAATAACTATTAGGAATATTCCGTCATTCGATGGTATTAGAAGCTAAATTATAATTTTTCCGGATTACACACGTATATTTACGTTACACATCGTTATATCAAATATAAAATCAAGCGAAACAGGAATACGTTAGAACTGGTTTCGTTGATCAAGTTATTACGTTGCTTCGATCGAGCATGATCTCTCAATCGACTCATTATATTCAATCTTAAATGTATTTTCCTTCTCGAGAATGCATTTGAATTTATTCTAATATAGACAGATACATATCACCCATAAGTGTACATGTATAAGTATATGAATACATCAGCTAGAATTTTTAGTATTACTTCGATAGACGCCGCTAACGACTGAATGAAGAAAATGTCATGTGATGCATTCAAACGTAGACAGCGACATGCCGTCGCTTTCCAGTTTAATTTTTCATTCGAATGAAAGCGCGTTTAATTTGTGAGACGAGGAGACATGCGAAACGGAGTCGTGACTCTAGGCGTAGAAAATAGATATTTATTCTGATCTCGTGCGAGCAGGACAGGCGGGATGGGGCTTATGCAAAGCGTTACGCTACCGGCGACGTGTAAAAGGACTCGCGTCGCGTTTAAAAGTCCTCGCCGCGTCCGAAGGGAGGATTCGCAATCGCGCGAACGAATGAGCCGTTTTCCTCTCGAGTGCGCGTTCATCTCGCGCGAGTCTTCAGCCCGTTGCTCATACTGAATATTAAAAGTCGCGTTATTGCTACGCGTGCATGCGGGATCGAGGAGCCCGCGAGACGCGCGCGTGTGTCATTATATCGCTAATACCGATGCTGCATTTCCTTTCCCATGAGTGCCAGCAAAATCAAATTGCGCGTTTAAGAATGAATAAACATTTCACGCGTCGGATCCTACGCGGAGCTGCACGAAGACGACGTTTATGGTGCTTAAATGCGGGAAGAGAACGTTTCTTCTCAAGTAGTCAGTAATTGCGGAGATAATTACGTACGTTCTTCAATTGACTAAACAAAGATAGAAATATGATATGTTGTATCGGAGAAAGTGAAGTCGGTTTACAATTGCAACAATTAGGCATAAAATATACATAAAAAATACGCATAAAAACATAATCAATATCCGCTCCAATGTAGAACGCAAAATGTTAAACGTAAAGAAACAATTCCGCTTTTTGTGCTTTATTAGTTTTTTTTTTTTTCAGATAATGGTCCTCACCGACAAGTGCTAAGTTACCGCAATTAACTTGGTTGCGTAAAGCTAATAATAATACGACAGAAAAAAAAAGAGAACGCGACAAACAGTTCGACTCGCTGACAGCAGTTTTCACGGGTCAACTTTCTTTCTGCAATAAAGTGGCACGCGAATTTCGTCAGAGACACGAGAAGTACACGATCGTGTAAACAAGAGTACTCAAGTACCAAGGCATATATAACGTTTCTACTTACGCCTCGCAATACGGCTGTTTGTTGAAACCCTTGTACGTCCGCATATTCAGGGTCATGCCACAGCCCTGACACTTGAAACATTGCTTGTGCCATATCTGTAACAATGAAACAACGCTGTTATTGACATATCACGCCGAGTTGCCAGGTTCACGCGAACTGCGTAACAAATACAGTGCGGATAAAATTTAAAAAANAAAACGCTCAATACGACTCTCGAATTTTCGGATTTTAATCGTTACAAAAAACAGATCTCATCGTAATACGAATCACAATCCGATATAGCGTTATGTGCGGCGCATTTCGTCATTGACGCTTTCAGCGGTTACATCAACAAGTGTTACAAAAGCGCTCTTCTGCAAATATTAAACGTTCGTCTTCTACGAATTTTATTTTCGAGAAGTGTTCTATTTAATTTTCTACAGTCTTTTTAGAATCTACATGCTTACGAATTATTTATATAACATGCTTATTATTAATTATTTACTTTCACCGGAATAATTTCATCACAAATAAATTTTATTGCACTGCGTTTGCGAGAAATAAACGTCAGCGATAAATAACGATTGATATTATTGGCGGTGATAACATTATGGCACGACAATGATATCTTGCGTCCTTATTCGCGGTGTTATGGGATATCTGTCAATATTTCATAATAAATGATACAAAGACAATTTAATTTCATATATAACATAATCATAATATTAATGAAGCACAATCATCGCAGTTGTTTTGCCGTAATCTCTCTTTCTCTCTCTTAAATAAGATATTCGTTCGATTTAATCACCGGAATTAATTACAACTTTCATATTCTAGAAGCGTACTTTTCTCTTCAGAGAAAAAAATATTGGAATATTAAGCTAGAAATTTATGATTAGTTAAAAGTTTTTGCTTATTAATTGGCGCATAACAGAAACGTTCGACCAAATTATTCGTAAGCCAAATTTTTCATAAATTTTCAAACCGATATTAATCCGCATACGGTAGCATAAAATCGTTTTAACCAAAATAAAAATAACATAATAAAAATTTTTAATTAATGACAAAAACAAAAATATATTATTCTAAACCAAATTAACGACAAAATTTATATTGTGTTCCACATGTAGAGACAAGATAATTATTTTATTAGCTCTCTGACTAATGACCTCGCAAATTGTTATTAACGATTCTTCTATTTTATTTCAAAAGATATGTATAAATAACAATCTATTTCGAGGAGTTACGAGCCGATAAGAAAAAAAAAATATATATATATATAATAGTTTAACACCCGAGATAAAATTCTCTAGTTGCTTAATGGCATTAAAATTGCATTTATTACAACTCTTTCGTCGAAAGATTAAACGACATTTAGTTAGTTCTTGAAATGGTACTCAATCCTGTCACGTTATACTTGATGTGCCATTGATAAACAAGATACATGGCTTTCGTGATACAGTGCAGCGAGCATTAACCAAATACGTCTACTTCAATCTAGCAGCTGTGCGTATCATCATCATCCCATAATCCTTCCCGCAAACATTATGAGACGCGTTAAGATTCTTCAAACCGGAATGGTGATGTGCAAAGCGTTATTACGAAGTTAAGATAAGATTACTAATACGAATTCTTCTGATGCTCTTTTGTAATTTAATCCTAGATTTGGTAATAATCCTCAATAATATCTTTGATAATATATTTACAATAAAAATATATTAAAAATATATTTACAAATTTTTTAACAAGCTCAATATTAAATATCGAATGGCAAGTACGGCATTTTATTTAGTAATTAAAATTGATATTCTACAGTAAACATTTCCATTTTCGTTAGATAGACTTGTAATTTCATATATAATATGTAATTTCAATTCTTTAAAATTTTCAACAATTATATCGTAATATATTTCCTAATTTGCTCTCGAAATTGCTTCTTTTAAACAATATGTATTGAAAACATATATTTAACTTCAAAAATTTTGCGATTTTTTACATTTCTTTGATATTTCTTTTTATATTATTTTATAAATTTATATTTAGTTATGCTGAATTTAGACTTAAATCGACATAAAGCTGCGTTATAAAAAGATAAAATTAAGGCAATTTCTTTCTTTCTTTTATTCATGAAAGTATGAATTTAATTCAAAGAACCTTTGTTACAATTGGACGAAGCACATGGCTTTATTCATCGCGTCATATATTAAGTTAATCTAGACAATCGAAGGTCATCGTAGTCGTATCGAGACCCTCGGCAATCGGCAAGGCCGTTCTCAGGAATCGTCAAAGGTTACAGATCGCGAGAACGCAGTCGTCGACAGTCTGATCTTGATAGTCTCGAAACACGGGATGACTCACTACTATGAAACGAGTCGACTCCAATTTCCTTGTTATATTCCCTGTTGAAGAACGAGAGAACTAATAACTTTTAAATACCTTTTGGCGTAATAGCAAAAGATAGATTAGTATTGAATACAAGGAAAACATCATACAGATACATTTCAAGGATTTCGAAGACGTCATTTCGAGAGATACACTCATTATTCGTTCATCTATATTTTACAATTGGTGGCACACGATTTTCTCATAAGACTTCTTTCGTTGCAAAATATCATGAGCAGGAAGTGTACATACCGCAATATGTTTTAACGATCCTTTCGAAAGCCGCATATGTTTAGAAAATAGATGTGAGGACAAGAGCGGATCCATAAAACAATTTTGTGAGCCTTTAAACTAGTCTTTATATTCATGACTATATATAAATAATACAACTACAGTTATAAATAACTTCTTGAAAAGGATGTCTTAAAAAAAAAAAAAAGAAAATCATATTTCTTTTTATTAATGAATATCAACATAAAAGTAATTATTTTTATTTAAGAAATTTTAACTGATCAATAATTACATGTTAATAATATCAGCATTTATTTTAGCTGGAATAAAATCGAGACGGCAAGCACAAGCGCGTTTGTTTTAATCGTGCAAGGTCGAACGTCAAAGAAAAGTTTTATCGAACAGTGAAACTTTCGCTCTTAGTTCCGTAAAATATTGCCGTCAGATGTTGCGAACGGCCAAATTAAATAAAACATTGTCGGTATGGAATTTATTCTTTTTTAAGAGCGCGGCACATTTCTAGACGGCGCAGTCACCAATGTCAATTCACGAAACAGTATCCGGAATGCGACTGATAATGAATGCAACGGTATCTTATCTGTATCATGCGATCGGCAAAATACATATTATACTCGCTTACAATTGTATTGTTAGACAGTCATAGCTGTGGTTAGAAGTTGACCTCATATTTTACCGCTCATGTTTAATATGTTGCAATAAAGTCTTACAATAAAGTCTTACAGAAAAGATTGCGATATGTAAAATTAAAATTGATCATATAAAAGGAGCAAATAGATATAAAGAAAAAAATTAAAGATCCAAATATTTACAAAATCGCATTCTGGATTGCGCGTACAAGATAATTCTGTTTTCATGTCTAATGAAATAAAGACTAATCAAATTATTTTGTACACGCTACTACATCGTGTGCAAACATACATGGGCTTGCTTTTAGTTCACAGGATTATAACGTACAGAATTGTCCGATTGCACAAGTCCTGATAAGAAATCTGCATAGGAAGAATAACATTGTGGAGCGGCTTTCTTGACCGAGCACTTTCACCTGATTTCGGAACATTTTTCGCCTGTGCAAGGCTCTTGTTTCGCAAGAGATGTCTTATTTATATAGTTGCCGTATACGGCGTCCTGGATTAAAAAGAGAGCGGTCAGCGGCAAAACCGCCCATACATCTTGAATACGCTCGACGTTACGTGTACGCGCGACGGCGTTGTGGAATATGACCTTAATTATATGCGCTTAGATGAAAAGCGATTTAATGCCCCGATACACACATAAACTCAAGAATCCGATAATGTGGTCGCACTCGAGTGCACCGTAACGCTTCTTATCGTTGATGACTTGCGATAAGATAGAACTCCAGGATTTGTTTGTCTCGCCCGGTACTTGCACAAAATAGATGTAATTACACAAGCAATTTATTGCTAAAAGATATCAGTTCTATTATTTTTTACATCAAATATCGCATTTGAATATTTGTAGCAATTACACTAAGAAAGTGAGCGAGTGACGAGTTGTCGAATAAAATTCGTTACGAGGACTGCGTCCCAACAAAAGAAGGAATTACGTAAACAGCGCGAAAATTTTCGTCGAAAAGCCGAGGAAGAATGGCGCTTAAATCGATACTATCGCCGAAAAGTGAAAGTTCGTAGTGAATTGTCGAGTAAGTGGCAATCGGTGGAACAATGACCACCGATCTCGCGTGCCTTTCTAACGAGCTGGATGTTGAACGTTACAACATGACAATGTGCATGACAAGCGTGATGCAAATTACGCTTTGTTGAATGTTTATATCTATTGGAGTTAAGCCTAATAAAAACATTTTAAATATTCAATCGATAAAATATTAATAAAAAAATCCGTCAATATAGTTTTACGAAATTATTTATGTGTGATACTTGAAGTCAGTTTAACAAATCAGTTAAACATCAGTTAAATCAGTTTAATAATATTTTAGTTTAATAAAGTTTATTTTGTACGATCGATCATGAATTACAAAATATAGTTCATTTGTGAAAAAATGCGTTATTATTTAAAGAAGAAATAAAATATATAAATATTATTATATCACATAATTCTTAATACAAAGCACTTATCAGGCTGGTTATCAAGCCATTAGATGTGACATAGGTCCTCGTCTTATCTGTTTGATTTAGATTATCATAACTTTATAGTTTCGCGTAAGTTATCGCATGAGTGCAACGATCATTAAATTGTCTCGCTTATTAGTGCGATTTCCGAGAGATTGTATATCGCGATGGTAATATAGATTAGAATTGATTTCTGGCCTTGTGGATAGGCCGCAAAAAGAAAGAACTATTAAAAGTTAAGAAGCGCCATTTTTCCCGCGCGTCGTGTACGCCGTCGTGTATACCTTCTATGTAATCGCTACGTTCACGCCTTTGCAATCGACGCGACGATGGGAAACAACCGGATAGCACGCCGCATCGTTGGCATAGCAGGAATACTTAATGACTAAAAAGCAACGAATCCAGAAAAGTGAGAAATCGTTTAATCGGATTACGGTCAACTAAACGCAAGGAGCACCATGATTAAATTGAATAATTTTTTTGAAAGCTTGCGCAACACTGAATGAATTTATAAATAGTTCGAAATATGTTTGAGAATATATTATTATGTAATTAATCGCGATTAATAAAATAATCCAACCTCGCGATTAATAAAATGATTATTTAAAAAATGAGAAAAACTGTAAAAATTTCAACATACGTTGCCGTAAACACATAAATTTCAGGCTGCGTACAGGTACATAAATGTCTTACGCGATATGGCGAATTGGCGAATTTCTCGACTAACAGAGAAGCAACAGGTTGAAATCGACTCCCACCAGTCCCACCTGTTGTGACCGCGCGCAAGAAGCCCACGCAACGAGTAGCCTCAGCTCAGTAATTCGTTACAGTTTCATTGCAAGTCGATCGCCGCATGCACGTATTCATGTCGTAAACGATATTACCGTCCTTATATTACCATCCCTTGCGAATGAAAGTTATTGAAGATAAGCGAACAAATCAATTTGAAATATAGAAATGATACAGACATTATCGTACGTATCTTCTAATATAACGCTGCACTGTGCTAATATATTAATTTCCAATTATACAATTAAGATCTCTAGAAAATAATTAATACTTCGAGTTTCAGATTTTAAAAAATATGACTATATATAGCAATAATCAGATAATTTTAGTTTTAGTATATAATAATCAAATAAACGTGTCGAAAGAAATTAGAATTCCCAATCTCACTTCTCTTTTTCTTAAGAAAATATATCTTTTTGAGAAAATAACAATGAAAGAACAAGCAGTAACGAGATACTCGTGAAACTACAATCAAAATAATAATAGTTATTTACGAATAAAAGACATATTACTATTATTAAGCACGAGAAAAGGGAGATTGGGAAGAACGCTAATAGAACGTAAATTAATCACTACTGGTTCACATAACGCGCGTGCCGTACAGAATGCGGGTTAAAAAACACGCACGAAAAGAACGGTTTTGTTGAAGCATCTAAAAATTCAGCTGAATAAATAGTTCTGAAAGTAGTTTTGTCGGACCATCAAAATAATTATGTAGAACGCTTAAACATTTTTGACAATGCCGCGAAATGTTTTAACATTTTAGCAATCAATTTGAACATTCAACATAATTTTTCATGGCCCAAACAAAATTATTTTCAGATCTGTATCTAGCTAAATTGTTAGATACTTCAGCAAGACCGTTCTTTTCGTACGAGATAAAAAGACGAGGAAAAATTATATGAGAAATATAACAAATTTGAACAGCTTTCGATGTTTTTACTCATTTGGTATCTTATACACTCACTTTCCTACTTCTCAAAAATATTAATAAATATTTTGCAATATCACTATCGCTTACAATAATTAAGAAAACATGCAAAGATATATTAATAAAAACAATGTATATAATATCTACTGTAAAAATGGAATGAAAAATGTGCTGCATTCAAACGATGAAAGAAATAAAACGTGTTTTAAATTAATATCTAAATTAATATCTATTTAAAAAGAGCGGCGGAATAATAAAATTATGAACTTGTCGTTTAAAAATAAAAAAAATAGATTAGGTTTGATTGATCGGATTACATTTAATTAGTCCATTAAAAAGGAATGTAAAAAAAAGAGAGAAATAAATCACAAGACATTGCTCGCAAGTTTTTATAAAAGAATTCATTGCCCGACATAAAGAAGCTGATTAGCTACGAACATTTTCCTTCATTAAGTTCTCCCCCTCGATTTTTCCTCGTCCACTTTAATTCGCCTTTGGTCCGTTGACCATGTAATGCGTCTCGTCTCAATTCCTCCTCGTATCACGCCGCTCTTCCATTTCTTTCGTTTCTTTTTCCTCTGTTTCTCCGACGAAAAAGAGACGCAGTTACAACTTGCAACCGCAATTTCTCGAGACATCGGTGCAAACATGCAGTGGAAACAGGCGTAAACTCGAGCTTAAACAACATATATAAATGTGTACAAACGGTACGGTAATTTATGATACAAGTATAATACGAGTATAATACGAGCAAAAAGATAACTACTATTTTTCATATTGTTTTAAGTAATACATAAAATAGTTTAAAATTAAAATATAAAAATAATAAATATATAAAATAGATTAGAATATTTAGATGATAAACATTAATTGCTGAATCTGCATTCCATTACTCTCGCNCAAAAAAAAAAAAAAAAATTAAAAATGGACAATTCGAATAATTTATTCAGAACCTAGAGAATTTAATGTGATATAATTTCTGAGTTTAATTAAAAGAACACATCGAGAAAGAGAGACTAGTATTTATTATTAGTATTTATATTTATATCTTTTTTTTTTATTTTGTCTTTGTAAGCCTCACGTTGCGACAAAAAGTCTCTCTTCATTCTCTTTGCGGGAGATAACCAAAAATGGATGGAGCATGCGATAGACGCATGCATCGCACGAGAGGATTTAGAAAACCAACGTGGCGATCATGCGGCACGATACACATCCAAATTTAGGATCCTGACTTCCTCTATCTCTTCTCGAACGCCTGAAGCTCGCCCACGCGATTAAAAAAAAACCCCGTTAACTCGCCCAGCGAGTTTTATTAACCCTCTAGTACCAAGCTATGTAACTAAGATACTTTTCAAACACACATCTCTCGTATATATTATAATAACATACGTATACTTTTTTTACATGATAAATAAGCAGTCAAAATAATTAAAGAATAAAATAATACAAATTTTTATAAGTGTAACTAATCATTGATTAATCTAAACTGTGCTTTTTACAAAAAAAAAATTAAAGAAGCCTGTGAATCTCCATCTCATTCAGATATCGAATAAATGGCAAATGACGGCAATTCGTGTATCTGCGAACATCTGGATGACATGGGAATAGATAAGAAAGCTAACAAGGTTGTGTGTGTGATTATTCGAATTCCTTCTCGGAGTAATATACATTCATGATAAAACATTTAATTTCATGAGAAATTCGCGGTAAATACTGACGCAAGATTCCAAAGTTCGCGCACTTCGATCCAAAGTTTATTTCTAATGCAGTAGGAAAATAAATATTTGGTGCAAAGCTATCGTCTGCGCTTATAGAAAAAAAGATTCGACGTAAAACTGACTAACGAGAAAAGTCTCTCTCTCTCTTTCTTTTTCTTTCCGTCTCTCTTTCTGTATGCAGAGAGACCACGCTCGGTCATTCAACGTAAGGATAAACGAGATGAGAAATATCGCGGCGAATGGAACTGAGGACGGCTCGGCGAGCGGAACTAAACGAGAACGGTACATCCTATAATCCGTCTCAGAAAAAGTTTCAGTCCGCTAACGTGCCAATCTTCTCGACATCTCGACAACGCGAGAAAAGAAACCAGATACTAAACACGCATTAATTTTAGATAATAATTCTTTCCCGTAGTAAAATTAAATATGACTATTCTCCAGAAATGTTACGTCGCATTTGATAGCAAAAATATGTTAATTCTACGCAATAGACTTGAGCCTGTAACAGAGATAAGATTGATTAATTCCTCAATTCTAGAGTTAAATTTTTAATATTATAATTTCTCTCGTTCAAATCCTTTTATATTATAATAATAAATAATCGAAAACACAATAAAAAACCGAACTAATAAGAGACGAGCAAGAACGTGCAATTTTTCTTATACATGTATATTTAATACATACATAAACAAGATGTTTCAGTTCACACAATTGAAAATAAGAAGAGACTACTTAATATTATAATTAAATTTGCGAGTATATCTGCTTGAAAAATTAAGTTCTCTTTGTCTAAATATATGAGGCCATATTTATGAGCTATTTTGAAATGATAACAAAATATCAAAACAGCGTAAGAACTGAAATAAAATTTTTATAAATTGGCTGACTAATTCCAGAGTCTGGTCTTTCGCGCGAGTAAAGTTGGATAAATTAGCACAGCGAATGGAAGTAAATGGGAATCGCACGCCACGGTCCTTCGCGATAAAAACACTTGGCTCGCAAGGATCTGCTCCGTTCACAGTTTTGAGAAAAACGCGAGTCATTAATCCGGCATTTCAAGGTTTATCCTTGACGAAAGCGGAAGTTGGCACACACGGTGAATGAAGCAAGAGAATATTTGCCACATTCCGCTTGAATGGCGACTAAAGCGAAATAAATTTCAACGAGATTTATTTTAAGTAGGATCGAAAGAATTTGCAGAAGCAAGCAAAGCTAAACCGAATGTCATTTTATTGTCTGAAAAATGGTCAACGTACTACAACATAGATATTTATAACTTGTTTAAGTAGATATATAATAGAATACCGTTACGTAATTATACAGTTACGCGTACGTAGATAATACGCAAGTACAGTTTCAACCGATATTGTCACGAAATCGTGTCGCATGGTGATTGCTTCTGAAAAATTACTTAAAAAATATTTCGAGAACTCAAAGCATGTAAATGAAATAAAACAAAGAAGATAACTAAAATAAACGCACTAAAATAGAGACTTAGTAATTTTCTACCTTTTCATATCGTTCCTTCTTGTTGTTGTTTCATCTAAAAAATCGTATTTATAATTTACTTTTTCATGCGTGGAATGTACTAGTAAAGAGTAAAGCAACTATGTTAGGCCTTCCGCAATCTACATTTATAGATACCAGTTATAACGTTCAGTTGAACCATTGCAATCAGTTCGCGAACGGTACATCCTGCCATGTACTCCCACTCCGTTTCTGCGTATCTCGAAAAACGCTGCGTACCCGTTCTAGTGCCATGCCATAAGTACGGACACTACAACATCCTACGATTGAAAAAGATCTTCGCAAATAATACGTTGCCACGTTAAAAGACGAGGATGTAGTTTTGGGACTTGCTTATCCAATGGAACTTACTTAACCAAAGACTCGTTTGTAAAGCGAATATCAAATTTTATCGAATATTCTATCATTATTGTATTTATCTGGAATGTTCTATTGGGCCAAATCAATGAGCCAAGTAAACATTACGAAGACAGTCGAGTCGAATCGTCGAGAAGAATTCCTCAAGGCAACTGTAAATATAACAAAATCGAGATGTTTTACCTTATCTCCTCGTCTCTATTTCTTTATCGCGCTTAAAAATAGCTTAAAATAAGACTATTTCATATTTATATTTAGCTTATCAATATTTGGTCCATTCACCATTTACTGTACCGTTTAGATCTTATTTAAATCTTACTTCTTTATTCGGTTTAAAATAAAAATAAATACGAACTTATATCTATGTAACGGTCTAATAGTTTTTAGGACATACTAGTACATCTAATCGAGTTCACTTCAATGTCCAAGATATCTTCACATCTTTGTGACACGCTGTCTTGCCTTCTATATATCAAGCGTATTATGTTCGCGAGAACGACGCGACAAGTGGATTTCTTGAATTCTTTCCAATTTTTACCCAATTCTTCTCAAAATTATATTGTGTGTGTGTGTGTTCACTTATTCAATTTTTAATCAAAAGTGAGTCAAACCAAACGAAACCCTTCGCCGCGCCGCATCGTATCGAGACGCAACAAGTAGACGACTCCCTTTGGCGAGAGTGCGGAGCGTTAAACGCGCGTGCATCACGCGCGCACGCACGCACGCACGCACGCACGCACGCACGCACGCACGCACGCACGCACGCACGCACGCACGCACGCACGCACGACGAGGAAGGCCGTCGATCGGCAACGGTGCGAAGGCCGTCACTGGGCCGAGCCCTACTCAATGGGGCCGAACGGGAACGGTACATCTCTCCCGCTCCTTCGCGGAGAGCGGCACTCCTTTCGTAGATCAGAATTCGAGAGGGATTCGAAATTCCTCCGAGACGCCGCTTTTCTCGGGGCCCTCGGGGACGGAGCGGCAGGAACTCGCCAGTTCTCCTTCCCGACGGGACAAAGATGATCGGGCCGCTCTTTACGTACCTTGTCGAGACACTTGAGCTCCTCGATCGGGTAGACCGTCTTCTCACAGCGGGCGCACGTCTTGCTCATCTTTATCTCCTCTTTCTTCTCGGCTACGTCCTCGGCCGCGCTATCCTCTTCGCTCCTCCGCGTTCACCACCACTCACGTGCAGGCTGCCGATCCGCACGGGTACACGCACGCGGTCCTCCTCCGTCCCCCGGTTTTCGAGACACCGACTGAGAGGGCACGCACGCACGGCATACGACGCACGGCACACACGCACACACACACGCGCGCGCGCGCTCGTATGTACGCGCCGCACGCACGCACACACACAGAGAGAGACGACGGATCTCGGTATTACACGTGCGTGACGTACATACACACTAGCGACACATCCGACCGATCGCCGCCGTTGCTGGACGACTGCCTCGGACGGCTGCTCGGCGCCAGCTCGCTCGCGAAAATCCGGCGGGAAAAACCAGCCACCGACGACTCGGACGTAACTTAACTTTCCGGCTGGCGACTCGACGGCGTCGGAACTCGTAACTCGTAACGCGCTCGCTCGCGTCCCGTTCTACGTTCTACCCAGCTCTCTTCCCTTTCTTTCTCTCTCTCTCTCTTTCTCTCCCGAGGATTCGCGCGAGACCCACGGAAACGACAGCGGGTAAATCCTCGAACTCACACTGCCCGACCGCCAGTCGCACCGAACCGCACTGCCCTCTCGTCCTCGCGTCCTCGCCTAATCGCGAAAAAGAGCCGTCAAATGACAGCGATGGTGGGACACGCGTACTACGCTAGTCAATGCGACGACTCGCGTGACGCGTGTGTCACGTGGTGTAGTCCGGATGCGCGCGATTGGCGGAAAGCGAGCGCGGCTCAGGGCCGGTTAAATCGCCGCCAGCACCATAACTTTGTTTAGAAGATTCGCAGAAAATTGAGAAAACTTTGTAATCGAAAAATCTTTCTTCTGTGTAATTTTTGTATATTATTAATTCCAGTCTCACACGATGTAGGAAGAAGCAGAAACTGTGTCAACTTTGGACATTCGCATCGAGAATGTAATTCTGAGATTGCGATGCACCGAAGCAACACAAAGACATTTTTAAGAGAAATTTTCTTTTCTCGATTCCTATTAGATCGAATAATAAAATTTGATTGAATAAAATAAAACGTTTGTTTACCCACTTATTATAAAGTAACGTTTCAGAAAAAGTAAATGATAATTAATATCAATGCAGCAATAACATCAATGTATTAGTCATATATATTAGATTCGATAATTAAAAATATAATTTTTAGATTTAGTTAATTCTATTTCTTAGAAACATTTTGCCGTAAGAAATAACTGTGATAAATGTAATATAATTGAGCAGATTCGAGTAGATATACTACGCTAGTCAATGTTAGCGACGCTAAAATATTTCTATTTTACGAATTTGTTTACTTTTGCTGTTATCAGTAATGCAAGTAATATAATAAAATTCTACACATACAATTATACAATTGTTTAGCAATAAATAAAATTATCATCGCTTTTATAATGTTATAAAAACTATATGTGAACAATCTATGAACACGTTGATAATATAGCGTACTAATATACCGGTTCAATTATATAAACTAAAAATATATAAAAATATATAAAAATAATTTTAAAAATATATAAAAATAATATATAAACCTTACTTTATTTTAAAGATTTTATTTTTCTATTTATATTCCACAAAAATATAATTTTGAAATCTTTTTGAATGCATTTTATCAAAACTAATTACACAAGGTCAATAATTCACATAAATCATTTATTATCTTTGTAAGGAATATAAATAAAAAATTGGAAGCTTTAGTTTTTCTGTTCTATATTAAACAACGTCTTTTTAGGATATGTCTTGCTTCCATTTTTTTCTCAATTATTTATAATTTTATAAAATTATTACACAAAAATATATAAACATTGATGTATTACATAATTATATATATTACATAATTACATAAGTATATGTAATTACCCACAGTATATTGAGCTTACGTTCATAGATTTGCTAAGCCTAAATGACGGTATCGGTTGTTCCTGCAGAACGAAAATCAATTAGCCATTGCCTATCAACTGGTGCCCTCTGCAGGTTACAGAACGCATACGAGTAATGCAGTATATTTATAATCGCACGATAGGTGTAGAGTAAAAAAAAAGAATCACATCAACTTTCGTAAACAATATGAAATTCATTTATTTCAAGACGATGTAAATATTTATAATAATAAACCTTAATATAAATTTTCAAGTCTTTTCAATTTTTACCTTTGAGAAATTGATAAACCACACTGAAGTCCTTATTTGAGAATCCTTGAGCGATGACTGCTCTATAAATCTGATGCGCCAGGGAACCGAGCGGAATCGGAGCTTGCGTTCTGGTCGCGGCGGATTGCGCCAATCCCAGATCTTTGGCCATCAACGTTGTGCCGAAACCACCCTACGTGAATTTGTTATTTGTTTTATGATCACATAATTCCCATTAGACGCACAAATAAAATCAATTATAAGATGATAATATTGAATAAACATAATAAGGCAACTACGTCCTGTCTATATAAAATTATTCACTTTCAAGTATGAGCTCTCTAAATAAAATATACGAGCTATCAGCTTCATAACCGAAAATTTTGCAATATTATAATTTTGTTTATCTCCCCCAATTATTCCAATTTCCTTCCAATTGGAATTTCACTCCTGCGAATCTGTGCGATGTAAAAAGAAAAATTAGATCATGCAGAAGTCTTCCACTCTCGATTACCTCGTAATTTTTCGAACTGGGAACATTAGGCAGAATTCCTGGAACTGGATTATAAAGATCGGAAGACCAGCATCTGCCTGAACTAGAATTTACAATGTCGGCCAATATCTTGGCGTCCAAGCCTAGCCTAGAATAAAAAGTTATTTAACTGCTATACATTTAACGAGCGTCAAACACGTGCACGTTATGCATCATTCATCTCTCACTTTTGTCCAAGGTTAAATGCCTCAGCAGTGCCGATCATACTAATTGCTAACAACATGTTGTTGCATAACTTAGCCGCCTGTCCCATGCCTACGTCACCACAGTGTACTATCCTAGATCCTAGAGTTTCGAGAATAGATTTCGCATCGTTAAAATCCATTTCCGAGCCGCCCATCATGAACGTCAAAGTGCCATCCTTGGCTGCGTTTACACCTGTCAACACAATTTAACACACAGTTATTTCTCATTTTAATCAATAATTTATTTGATTATTATTAAGATCTTACTGCAACGATGGATTTGGCTAATCCACAACGCAATCGAATATATGCAAATAAATGTATTTATCTTTAGCTTTAACTTATTTTCTTTGCTTTTACAAAATATGGATTAATTCGATTGATATCGATTTTTAATTTATATCTACGTCGTAAATTTACACTTTTCGCTTCTCATACGCTTTAACGAGTGTTAAAACAAACCTCCCGAAACAGGGCTGTCGATAAATCTTAAATTACGTTCCCGTGCCTGCGATGCGATCAGCTGAGACACCGATGGATCCACGGTACTGCTATCGATCAGTAGAACATTCTTTTTTGCTGCACTAAAAATTAATCAATAAACGAACTAAAAATTATAATGCAATTTATTTAAGAAGTTTGATATAATTTATTGTATAATGAAAAAATGCTGGACTTTAAAATTTTTACCTAAATACACCGTTCTCACCGGTGTAAACATCAAGAACGTGCTGATTCGAAGGTAACATCGAAATTACAACTTCAACTTCCTTTGACATTTCAGCCGCATTTGACGCCCAACCTGCGCCTGCATCTATTAATTTCATCACTGCCGATTTGTTCACGTCGTATACAGTGACTTTGTAGTGACCCTAACAAGAATTAATTAATAATCAATAAATTTATTTAAAAAAATTTATTGAAAAAAGAAAACCAAAAATTTATACACTTTCGTGACTTTTGTGACTTTTTACCTTTTTCAGCAAGTTTTTTGCCATGTGACTACCCATGTTACCTAATCCGACGAAACCGATTTTTGAATAATATCTTGCTCCTAAAATAATGTCATAAGATATTAACACCTTGTCAACTGGTTCATAACGTTGATTTCTTATTGCTAAGACGGGGAGAAAATATACGTGCTAATTTTTTATAAATGCCTTTATTTAATAGAAAAATAAACATTTTTTTAAAATATAGCGGTTACTGCTCATGACATTGCCTAACGTCATAAATACTAGATAACAGTATTCAATTTGACGTCAAGTCATCCGTAAATAAAGTGTTAATATTGAATGCATGTATCTGTTTTGCAAGAAGTAAGAAATTTATAAAAATTCAAATATGTAAATTATATCAGGTTTTTACGATAATGGTCATTTAATAGTCACTTAAGTATTCGAATAATACTGACTAAGCATCTATTAGCATTTAAAGCACTAACGTCTATTTAAATCTCAAACTGTAACACGTGGATATTTAAAATGTCCTTTTAGATTTAATCGATTTTCAAGACATTTGTTCTGTTGACATCTAAGGGAATGACCTAAAACAGTTAGTGGAACAGTTTAAGGTCGCACAGCTGTAAATCGATTGCTAGACCATTCACATTGAAAACATGAAAATGGTAATGTATTTTGATACGAGAATCTCGGAATCTCATCTCAGAATTTTTTGTTTCGTTTGAAATAATATTTCCGATTATCAATTACTTTTTTTTCTTATCTCGAAAAAACAAGAGAAATAATACCAAGATTTTCAGTATTGAATTGATTATTTTAGAATTATTTATTTAATTAATATTAATAAAATTTTGATTTTTTGAAAAAAACCTCAACATTAATAATTCATAAAGTTCAACTAATAATTTATGATACTGATATTCGATAGCTTCAAATGTTAATTTTTTATACTTTCCCGACAAATTAAAATTTATTAAAAATTAAAATCAGATTCAGCAAATCATAAACTATAAAAAAAACCATTCTTACTTGCTTTTTCAAGGGAACAAATAAAAATAATAATGTATTGTCTCTTTATGTATTGAACGTATTCGATGAAATAGTCGATAATTTCAAACGTCTCGAGATAAAATTCGAAAATCTTGAGAAAAATTCGAGAATCTCAACTCATCGAGAAAATTATCTCAATTATTTGTTTTTGTAGAAGATAGATCTTTAGAGATAGTATCAATGTCAGTGTTTTTCATCTCGCTTAAATACATTACATGAAATATTCACAAATTTAAAAAAAAAATGTTAAATAACCTAGCAATAATTGCTAAATAATCTATGTTAACCTAGAAATAAGAATAAAATTAGATAATACAAAATACTTATTCAAGATAAAAAAAATGCAATTCAGTTTAAGCATTAAAAGAATAATTTATGTCTTAAAAGAATATTTTATGTTATGTATGTATAAAAACAAAATAATCTTTAATAAACAAAAAATAATCTTTAATGAACGGCTCAATTTCTTACTTACGATCTCCAAGTTATTTTTTTCCCAATCATGATCTTAAATTTATATAATATCAAATTAAATTAAATTGATATTATATTTATATATTTCAAAGATATTTAATAATAATCATATTAAATAATTTTAGCGTCACATGTTATTAAGACCCTCATATATATGTATAATAATAATATTATTAGAATAATTTTAACGAATTGATTTGGAGCAGTATTAAAAAAATTAAATAAGTAAAAATATTACCTGTTGCCGTGGATAATTTTGTAAGTATGACAAAAACACTCATACTTGCAAACATGTTGAATCATAAAAATCAATAAATAAATGTCGTGTTATGATTTTACAATTAAAGAAAATAATCTCAAGTCTTGTGTCAATTATAAAAAACATCAATAAAAACTTGTTTTGATGCAATTAGCAGTTGTTCGTTATCATGTGTTGAGTGTGTTAGATGAAAGAAGTGTTAGAAAATAAAACGATTAATCTTTCTCGAAGAATAAGAGAAACTCATATTAGGTTGTAGGAGAACTACACTGCCGATGATGACACTGCTAAACAACGCGACAGTAGCGACGTCTTATCAATGCTTTAGCATTTACGTACATTACGTAACTTAAGAATTGATAATGAACGATACTTTGATCCCTGCCACGGCGCGTAATTCGAATGAAATTTATAAATTATTATATAATAATTTTTGCAGTTTTGTTAAAAAAATGAAGTGCTCTGCCCCCTAAAAAATTAATAAACATAATTTTATTGAACAAATTCGGTAAGAGAAGAACTAATAATTTTATTGATTAAAATAAAAATTATAATTACAAGGATAATATTTAAAGAATTAATTTTTTCCAAGATGTTACAAACTGATATTTATTTGGAATTTGTGAAACTTTCTACTGGCCTTGACAACCTCGTATTTTTTTGCAAATCATTAGTTCATAACCATTAGTCAGCGAAGACCATTTGATCATAGAGCGATTAGGGGCACATGCGATAAGTATTAATATTTCTGTGGTCGTTGTTATTTATGATGAGTATGAACATGTCAAGATATAATAATCGTTATTATTATCACGTCATGTTTCTATTGAGCCACTTCTCTCTCTCTCTCTCTCTCTCAGAAATATCTAAATAATATAAATGTAACCTTGCATGTTTTATCTTTTATAAATGACTGTTCTATGAGAGTTGTTAAGATTGTTTTTTTCCCTTTTTTTATACAAACTATAAAAGAGAGACGACATCAAATGCATTTCTTTTCGATAGAGCGCTACGAGAATAAAAATGTGTTAATCTGCAAGTTGCAGTATCTAATGGCAATTAAACACAAATCTGTTTGTATCAAACATTTACGTTGAGTATTTGATTAAGAACTAGAATAAATTATTCAGTTATATGAAAACAAAATATTAAATGCAGGTCATTAGGATTATTATAAAATTCTTGCATGCGAATGTTACTAATAAGGTCAATTAATTAATTTTATTTAATTAATTTAGAAAGCTTACATTGTAATTAAATTGATTATTAAACGATTATCTAAGCAAACCGATTTCTCCAATATTGTTATAATAAATAACTACGCATTCGAACCTTAACATCATGCAAAAATATTATCATAAATTTTTAAAATGTTATGTTTAGAGTGTTATTGAAATATATTTCATTAAATATCACTACTTATTGTTATATATAAATGCTAAACGTCAAATATCTTTATATAGAACGGTAATATCAAGGACATCTCACAACAACTTGTTAGACAACTCTTGTCTTATCGATAATGAGTTCATCACATGAGTAATGAATTCATCACATATTTAGCTTCGTTGTTGCCATCATGAGTATGTATCGGTCAATTTTTTATAGATTTATCAATTAAACGCCTATAGGCGATGTACGCGGTAGATAATTGCTCGTATGTTTTTTTGCCACGTAATTACACTTATGTCAACCATGCTGGTCGTAGCTACGTGTTTATTCAGGGTTCGCTATCGAGGTAGTTATCTGCTGTCAAATTGCACCCTAAGTGTCTCATACGCGAAGCTATGTGGTTTGCATGTATGAGTGTGCTCGTACAGACATTATCCCACGTACAATTCTATTTCGAATAACTCACAAGCGCACTTTCATTCTCATGTCAGACTTACTCGTGTAATGTAGTAGTTCTTGAGTGTAATAATCTAAAAAAAAACAAATTTTCGAGGAACTTATTGTGACAGATAATAATAATCGAATCGACTTGTTTCATTAATTAATATTAATTAATCGTAATCAAGTATTCTTAAATCAATATTAACTTAGTATCAAATCAGTGATAATATTACTCGATATTCTAACATGCCAAGAAAATTAATTCTTATTTAAACCTTGTTTAAAATGATTTTATGTAATATATCTGTGTGATACATTGTATTTAACAGTATATTTCATAATCCTGAGAAGTTTTAAATAAGTAATGCAAGAGTGTGAGTAAATAATGAGAAATGAACTGAGAATTAAACATTACATAATGTTCATTAATTTATGAGATACTCGATACCATTTTTAATTCCTGCACGCAATTGTTTGTTATCTTATATTATATATATTATCTTAAAATCATTGTTAAAGATTATTGCATAAAAATTATATTAAATTGTAAATTTTTGTTGATAATGACTGAACATCATGAAAGTAAATTCAATACTGATTAATATTTTATCATTCATCGTTATTCCGGTGTTAACTGACAAGAGAAACATTATGAAGAATTCCAAAATAGAATCCTGGATTTCAACAGAAAATTTTACCACAATGGTTAAGAAATCATTTCTTTACTCGAAATGTTGTAATATTTTTCTAAGTGGTTCGTATGCGCGCATTTTATTTTAAAAAAAATAGTGTGCAGTCTGTAAAATAATTTTTTCTTTCAGAATTGATAATTAACGATGTAGAAATATTATTTCATCAATTTGTCAATATTTATCCGCATGAATATCTTTTACGTAAAATAATTTATGACTGTCAAGGCTATTTTCTGCTGGGACCGACGGATAAGGAAATAGAAAAGGCTATGCAAAAGTAAAACAAAAAATATGTAGAATCACTGCCCTAGTCGTTGAACAATCACTAAAGTGACTGTTTAAGAAAAATATTAAAATAATAAAAAAATTGATATTTTTTAGATCTAATTTTTTAATAACAATTAGATCTAAAAGATATCATTTAATTTGCAACTTATTATTTTGAATTTTCTTATTATTTAAATATATTTTTTAAATAGCTTATTTACTGGTTATTGTTTTTAAACAGTCATTACTGGTGTAATAATCTTATATTTAAATTTAAATAATAATAATATAGAGAAAAATATCATTAAATTCAACAATAATATATAAAATGTAAAATGTGCATCGAAGATAAATATGAAACATAATTATGCAACATAATTATTTAATTAAATCGTATTATTAAATTAAAATCGTATTATTAAAATTCATACAAATATATATATTTTTTCGACAGTATACCTTCATTCATTTCAACGACAGAAATTCTTGTTATCATCGATGGTGAATTGAAAAATACTTCAAAACTTTTTAATGTCTCTTTATACGGAAATTCCAATGCAAATATTGTATCAAAATCCGGAATTTGGACCTTATCGGAAAATTATTTGGAACCCAGATTTTTTCTAAAAGTAAATAGGTATGTAATTTTTTTAACTATTAATATTTACATTACTCATTTTTCTCATAATAAATTTTCTCATAATAAATTATATATACAAACATTTAAAATATTTCGTTTTTTTTATATGGATAAAATATTATGTAAACAAAAATGTTATACTAATGGTGTAAATTATAGTTATGAAGAGTTGATGTCTGAATTCACTATAGTTGATCTGAAAGGTAGAGAACTGCAAGTATGTACTTTTTATCAGCCACCCTTTTCCTATCTCAAGCAAACAACAAAGAAAATAATTGACGGCGTCGAAGAAGAGGTTTATCTAGCAAATGGTAAATAAAATTATTTAAACTAAAAATTAATCTCATTAATTATTGCCACAATCTCTGACATTAACTGCTAGTTAAATTTGGAATAATGAATGAAATCACGAAGAACTGAACAACCGTAAAAATAAATAGTAATACTATATATTTATATATCCTGTTTATTATCTTACAGATGATGAAAAAGATGGAATAGAAATAAAAATATTTCTGGTTATGGCAGAGAAGTTAAATTTTACTTGGACAATACGAAAGATAAAAAGAGATTACAGGTAAGCATTTATTATGTTAATTGTGCCATTAATCTTAGAAATAAGCTAATTTTTAGATTCGGTGGATTCGTAAATGATACATTTTGGCATGGCGGCATCCTCCAACTTGTACAGCAGAAAAAGGTATAATTACTCAAATCAATAAAGTAATCTAAATTCTAATAAATATTATTTTTATGGAGTAATTAACTTTAACTAATTTTGATGACGCATAAAATTTGTAAGAATCTTATCATTCATTTGTGAATGATGGTTCTATTTACCTGATTAAGAATAACTTTACTTATAAATATTTTAGACAATAAAAAAACAATATAAATTATATTTAGACACTAAAAACACAATAAAATGTTAAAATAATTACTAGATTTATTAAGCTCAATGCCAAAATCAGCTTGACAGTCAAAGTTTTAATAGTAAAAGTGCAATAATAAAAGTAACACTGCCGAATCATCTTAAATGTTAAAAACTATATATATTTATAAAACAATACCTTATTCAAATCTATAATTATTATGCTATTTGAAATTTATTTCTAACATACTCTAAATATTTCTTATTTTAAATGTAAAAGAGAAAGTGTTCCAAATATAAATTTTTTTAGTCTAAAAAATTAAATATTTAATTGTTTTTAATTTAATTGAGATATGATAAAAATCAATTTAAAATAATTTCTGATTTCGTATCAAAGATTGATTTAGCATTCGGAAGTATCTGGTTAACGCAGGATCACAACAAAATTGTAAACATGTCCACACCATGGATTCAAATGTTTATACATTATTTGGTTCCACGACCGCAACCGATTACCAATTTCTGGGCGCTCACGAGACCTTTCTCAGTGGATTGTTGGATTCTTGTAATAGTCATGTTATTTGCTAAGAGCATGTATATGTATACACGTGCTAGAATCGATCCGAAGTTTCCAAAACGTAAGTTAAAGATATCCATCACTGACATCCATCATATTCATGACAATTAAAAACTGGGCGGTATATAATTTGAGTCTTTTTATTATAAATGTTTTATGTATTATATAAATATATTTTATAAATGCAGACTTTAACTTTCTAAATGTACTACAAAAGTACTTTTCAAGTGCTTCGTGCATGCAGATTTAAGATAAGAGTTAATGCGCGGCTATGAAGCTTATCATATGTTTGTATCCTAATGACATAAAAAATTATGTACTTTACTCAGTTTTTTAACAATTTTTTATTTTGTTTTCTTTTGTTTTTACAAAAATAATAATAAACCTCCAATTTTAGTTGCACACTGTGATATAATCGTATAATAATGTCTAGATTAAATGTATGATATGTGAAAGATAAAATGTTAGATAAAATATATATATATACATATTTTTTCTTAGGTTTTCGAAGCATTTTTTGCACGATTACGGAATTGATCGGTCGTTTAGTGGGCACATGGGTGCCCAGAAACACCGCCAATGCTAGGTTCGAATTGCATTTATGGCAAACTGCAGGATTTCTGCTAGTAACCGCATACTGCAGCAGTCTTGCAGCAAGACTTACGAGTTCGGAATATGAGGACAGGTAGCGATAATATTTTCATGATATTTTTAAATTTTTATTTTATTTTTTATTAATTTAATTAATCCAATAAAAAGTTACATTTATCACTAACTTAACTATCTTTTTACTAGTTTGCTTTTTAGTAGGTTGCATTTTCTTTTAAAAAACCGTTAAATTTTTTATTATTAAAAAGAGTTCTTTTTTGGTTTATATGTACAGGATGTTTCAGAAATAGAGAATGAACAAACTTTAAGAGCATATTCTACTCACTATAAAGAATAAAAGTCATTCAGAATTCAGAACACTTTTTATTTCTAGACTTTGATAAGAACATTTCATTAAAGAAATTGCTAGAAATGATTTTCTTTCACATCAATGCCTCGTGTCGTTTCAAAGATTGTCGAATGTTCTCGGAGTAAAAAGTTCCCGAAGTATTTCGTATTTTGTCACATGAAGCATAAGATTTCGGAGTACTTCTACAGTAGGAGTATTGAGCCATAAACGAGAATTTTAAGACGTCTCTATAAATTCTTATCTGATGACTTCTTGTTTACTACTAATAAAAGATGAGTAGAAGAACAATCCACGAAACGTGAGATATATTGTCTGTTGTAAACAAAAAGTACTTATAATTTGGAAAAAAGGAAATATTTCCGAGACTCATGTTCCCAGACAGCCAAGTTTGTCGAAAGTTTTGATCTCAGATCTTGCAAAATTTTGTTGGTAAAAAGGATAAAAATTTAATACAGAATTTGATTCAGCATATGATATCGACAAAGTGGTTGCAAATATATAACAAAATCTGTTAACATAATTTGACAATAAATCAAAATACGAACAAAATTTGCATCGAGTACTCTGATGATAAATTAGCACGGCTTTTGCACAATTTGTCATTAGACAACATTATACGTTTTTCCTCGGTTTTTGCTGACAATTTGTTGTCAGACAGCGTTATGCAAAACTTTTTGTTCAGTTTTTGGTGCCAATTTGTCTGGTTATGTACGCAGACTTTGCTAGCAAAACACGAGTTTATTGCTGATGATATAGATGATACAAATGATACAGAAGACATCTGGGCTTTATACTTTTTTTCATCCTTACAAATAGAGTAAAATCTGCTCTTAAAGTTTGACCTAATTCTGAAATAAACTCTGTATATGTGAGTGTATATATATATATATATATATAATTATATATTATTATTCATCGATTTACATTTATTTAAATTAAAAATAAAAAATAAATTCCATTTTTTATAGAATCGATACAATACAGCAATTTCTCGATGCTAACTTATCGTGGGGTCTTTTGTCGCCAACGCCACAGTGGTCTGACTATTTTGATATGAATGTACGTAAAATTTATGCAAATGGCTGTTTTTTTCTACTACTGATATAAATGTACATGTCATCAGGATTCTTATGCAAACCAGATGCCGTCAAGATATATACCTATACCTGGTCAAGAGACATATATAGATACATTAATGAAAAAGAATAAATTTGCAATTGTCGGAAAAATTATAGACTCGATCTTCTTTCCTGAAGATGACATCTTCAACGAGAATGTTACAGTAAGATGCAAGAATGCATTTATTTAAAATACTAAAAATATCTAAAATGAACTATAAATTATGTTTGTAAGGGCTACAGACTCATGAAAGAAAGTACGGGCAACTATTACTCATCCTTTGCGGTTCAACCGTGGCTGTTACGACCTATTGACACGGTAATGCGATAATCGCATAATTAACTGTTATGTGTAATTATCTGAAGTACAAAGATCGGTTTATGCTCTCTTTCAATAAATTTATAATAAGCTGATTGCATAGACGCATCAGCGGAATACTTTTTCTTATTCCCTAGATAATGCTGTGGTTGAAACAATCGGGCATCGCTCGTTTTCATCTTAGCGAAGTTATTCGTCGAAGAACCAGTTTTAGTCTTCGCGAAGTTATCAAGGAGAACAATGGTCACGATGGAAGTTTTACAGTTCTCGGATTGACACCATTAGGTGCCGGATTTTCTGCGCTTATCGTTGGTCTCTTTGCATCTATAATAGTATTTTTTTACGAGTTAAAACAAGCTGCTGATTCGCGAGGTATTCGTGAGGTATTTCGAGATATTCAAAAGAAACGAGAAATATACAAGTCATCGACTTATAAAAGAAAATATCCGAAAGAAACTGAGTTAATAGATCACAATTCAAGAAACAAATGTTCATCAAGAGAAATCAGTTTCGATTCATTCGTAAATAGGTCTGCCGATTATACAGCAAGTATTGAATTTGCGCAAAAATTTAATGACAAAATTTTTCATAATAATTTTCATAACAAGTAAATATACGTAAAATATTATTTATTTTTTTATTTCGCAGTAATATTAAATGAATATTATATGTTTATGAAAAAAGAGTGCAATATCAATTATATATATTAAATAAAAATATGTTTTAAGATGTAAATGATAACTTAAATAAACTGTATTCTAATTTACATTAAATCTAAATAAAATTATAAGTAATCTTTATAATAATGTTCTTATTAAAATACAAAATTTAATAGCGAATTCAGTTGGATGCACTAATGCACATTAAAGCATTTGTATATTGATCTAATCTAAATATAAGAGTAAAATATCTCGAAACGAGTCCACACTGAATGCCAATCGAATTTCATTATTAGATACTGATAATTTTTTGGTAAATATTTATGCAGAAACTTTTTTTTTTACAAATATACTGAGATAAAATAGTATACTCCTTTAAACATCTTACAATGTACAATAAATGTACTCTTCAACAATGTTGTTACATGTTATGTTATGAGTAAAAAGAAAAAATTATTTTTATTATTTTCATTAATAAATTTGTCAGCAATTTTATTAAAATTATGTTACGAATTTACGTAAATTACGATAATTTTGTTTTTACTTTATAGTTTTACTTTATAAATAGAACCCCCTCCCCCCCTCAAATTTCTCAATTTGAATATCAATAATAAAAAGATTAATTTAATATTTTATAAAATATATAAATTATATATACATATAATTTTCTCTTTTATTTTAGAAAATATTAAATTAACAATGTATTTGTATATATGTACATGTGTTTATATGTAATAAAAATCACTACTCTTTAGATTTAAAATCATAAACTATAATACACTTTTAGATAGACTTAATTTATTTTCACAATTTCAATATAAAAATCAATATTCAAAATTATAATATTCTTCCGAAAAAGAAATGAAGAATGAAAAGATATTATTTTACAAAAATATACTAATTTGTTTGCTTGAAATCCTCAAAAATTTTTACTTAAATTGAGATAAATATACATTTGAGTTGGAGAGAAAGAAAATAAAAATGCTGAGTGCAAAAAGTGCAAGTAACGAATATACTTATTGTTGCTATAGGTATGATAATTATACATGCAATAGTTTTCTATGATTTATTTTTATTTAATAATTCAACGCATTTTATTCAAGAAGTATAAAAGAATCTTTTATATCTTGTCGATAGCACACTACTTATGCTTCTATAAAGTTTATTTCGCTTTAAGAATTTTAAGAGTTATTGCTCACAGTTTTTAATTTATTTCATTTACGACCGATTTTAATTACGTGAATGAAAAAAAAAATGACTTATATAAAATTGTATACGTATGCAATTTTTTTCTCGAGCAATTAAATAGTCTTTGCATGCACTATTATTAGACATGATGTATAATTACATAACATACAGATTGCGCTCATCAGTCTATCAAAATTTGTTCTTGTTTTTTTTAAATTTTCAGAATACACACACACACGCGCGCACACACACACACACACACACACACACACACACACAAAATTTTTTTTAAATTTATGATGTTAACTTTTGATCTAAACTTTGACTAAAAAATAATAAAATCATTAAGAATATTTAAGAGATGCGACGAGAATATATGATCAAAAGTTTCGTAATTTATTTTGAAGTGAAATTTGGATGACTTGGAGATAAAACGAGGAAACTTCTAATCTGCAAATAAAACATTTTAATGATAGTCCCAGTAATATTTCATATTGAGTTGTTTAAGCTTATTATCGATATTTTCTCAGAACCTAAAACAAAAACAGAAAGAATTGACTTTTAAACTCGTAATAAATTTCGTGTCACGAAGTAATTCACAACATTGCCTAAATAAGCAAATGAAAGTACATGTGCATAATAGCTGTGTCTCATCTTCGTTAATTACGAACACAAATTGCAATTTTGAAATATTGTGCAAAGAGGAAGTGCTTATTTTCTGTCTCTATCTTTATTTTAAAAGACAAAAATTTCGTTAAAATAAAAATAATATTATTGTTGTGACTACTACTTCTTAAACAATCGAAGTAGAAATGTCAGGAAGACATATCGACGATGGTAAGTATTTTAAGTATAAGTTTCTTATATTTTTATATTCTTTGTACAGAAGTACAAAGAAAATCATCGTGTTAATTGTTATTAATAGTCATTAATATTGAATGTAAATTTAAATTACAAAATGTAAATTTTAAAGAAACGTAAAAGATTTAATACAAAATTAAGTGATCTTTTAATTAAATTGAATCAGATTTTTAGTAATCGAAATATATGTTCAATAAAAATAATAGTGCGTTACAATCGCGTTAAATCAAATAAATAAATAAAAAAGTAAACAAAATATATTATTAAACAAACAACATAATTAATAATTATGTAAATAAATCATTTAAAATCCAATATTTGCATATTATTGAATTGCAGTTCAGACATCGACAGTAGATGAACATTTTAAATTACTATTAAAGGATGATGATATAATAGAACCAAAATTCACCAATGTAACGCCCAATGATCTTCCAAATTGGTATGATGAAAAATTATTCAAAGAGTAAGTATTTGTGTGATATCAAGTATTCATATATGTTAAAACTGCAAAGTATAATTGATTTACGTTATAAACTAAAAATTCTTTGTGCTGAATAAAGTGCAAGAAAAATAATTAACTAGCGATAATAAATATGAAATAAATATGAAACTGTTACATTATACAATCTTAATGTTACATTTGTGATAGATACAAATGTGATATTAATTAACATCGAGAAATTTATAAAAGTCTAATATGCCTAATATAAGTACAAAAATTTCTAAATTTTATTGAGCGATAATTGCATTAATAACACGAGCAGTAATATTTCAATAGTATTTATATTAGATTTACAACAACTATTTATATTTTATATATTTTTATTTCAGAGGTCAAAACTATTATAAGCAAAACATAATGTCAATGATAACAGCTAATTTCGCCGGACTTATTGCAATAATAGTAGTCCCAGAAACATTAAGGGTATAAAATCCTCATTTGCATTTGCATTTGCATTAACATTAGCACGAAGATCTAGCTTTGATCGGTTTAGCGCATCTTTAATTATTTGTAATAAAATATTGTTTTTGAAATAAACGACTAAGAAATGCATCTTGTGGATTCCTTAATAGGTGCTCATACATACAGAAAAAAGCAGTATACCTTGTGTCGCTTACAGCAGATATACTCAGACTCTACTGCACATTTACAATCTATACACAAGTGATCCAAACGACCCGGACTCAAAGTAAGTTTTATCGAAATTTTGCTATATATTTCTGTTTTTACTAAATTTTATTATTCAAGATATTTATCATTACTTTCAGTTATTATTATAATAATTTACTGGCACTTTTTGTATTTTAATTTTTATTTTTTGTTGTTTTGACGAGATGGGAGAGGAGCGACACACACATCAAACATTTTTTAATTTTAATATCAGAACCATCGGCGTAATATTTATATCCCGCATTTTAAAATTTCGATTTTTACTGCTTCTTGATAATTCCTCAGAAGTAAAAATAAGAAATAAAATAAATTCAAAAAAATAAATTCAAAAAAATAATTATATGGTTATACAGAGAGTTGATAATTTTTTACTTCCATCAATTGATATCTGCAATGTTTACAAAAATCTTTACTCTGATTCTAGCCCATTATTTTTTTTCTGTAACCATATGATTATTTGAATCTACTTTATTTCTTATTTTTATCTCTACATTGAATTATAGAATACTAAAATTTCTATTGTAAGAAAATTTTTACACAAATTTTTGAATTTTTATATTCTATTAGCCTGTATAAAACAATAAATGTAATTCTACGGAAACACAAGACAAGTAGTAAGAGATCAAAGGATGCTGGTGTTGGTGGGATTTATCAACGAGATATAGCAATCACACAATTCGCTTTCATCGGATATGTATTAATCGCTCCAGAATCTATCGGCATGGACAATAAGCCGCAAGAAAAAGAAGCATTTAATCATTTCTGGCGTGTGATAGGTCACATGTTGGAAATTCCCGATCGGTAATATACAACGTCAAAAATATATTTTATTAACAAAAATTAACATGTTCATAAATACAATTTTTCAATATATTATTATATAATTTCTAATATATCTAATAAAATTGATGGATGTATATTAGTTCTATAATTCTTCATTCTATTCTTCAGTTCTATGATTCTTGGTTTCTTATTAATTATTTGTTATTATGTACAGATTAAATCTATGTCGCAAAACCGCAGCAGAAACTCGCGAATTGTGTCAAAAAGTTGCTATTGTTTTGACAGAATATTTGAATAATGCTTCAGTTGAATTCTTTCACATAGCATTAACTATATTAAATGCATTGTCGAAGAATGACATAACTTTAGATAAACATGCTTTTCTAAACTTTATATATCAACTGCATGGTATACAATGTGAGTATTTCATATTTATTTTAATTATATAAATTAATTAAATATACTAATCAATTAATCTTAGAAGGGTTAATAAGAGCAATGCCGCAGTTAACAGAGCGTAATCAATTTATTATCATATAATAAATTATTATCATATAATTTATAAATTCATAAATTTATTATTATATAATATATTATTATTATATGTAATTTATTATCTATATTTACAGACGTTTCGGCTTTCCTTCAAACCATCCTCATTGTATGAAAGTACAATGCTTCTTCTTGTATTACCTCTTGTATTATGTAAAAAAAAAAAAATTTAACATCGAATATCGACAAGAACACGTACATTTGAATTAACGAATACTTAATACACGACAAGCGTTGCTTAATGCACAATTGACCGCATGCGACACTCCGGACTGCGCTGGTTGATATTACAACTGATAAGATAAAAAGATCACATGCACTGTGGATCTGCTGTTTAGTGCTGTCCGGGAGTGATTAATTTATTCATGAGATAATACAAGAAGGAGCATTGTACTTTCATATTGAGGATGACTTAAGGGAAAGCCGAAACGTCTGCAAATAAAAATAATAAATTACATTAATTGATTACGCTTTGTTAACTGCGGCATTGCTGTTATTAGCTCTTCTAAGATTAATTGATACTGTTAATATTTCAAGAGCTCATCACATTAATGAATAGCTTATACTTATTAATATTGTTAAATATACTAAATTCTCTCTCTCTCTTTCTCTCTAGATTAAGTGAAACTGTTTTTATATATTTTTTAAAATCTTTTTTAAAAAGAATATAAGAGTAATAATTTATTTATATAGAAATTACATTAGTATGTTAATTTTATTTTTACTTCACAAAAAAAATATAATATATATATTCCTTAAAATAATATACAATAAAAAAATCGTTAATATTTCAGATCATGAGCCACTTGGATGGTATAGTCGATTAAATGCAAAATACCGTAATTTGATATTTTATCTTTTTCGTAAGTGTTGCATAAATTTGTGTTATTTTACAATATTATGCTGATGCTGATTCGTTCTTCTGTTTTAGGTATACCCTATATCGGAGCAATAGTAAAAACTTACTTCAAATACACGCATCTACTTATATTATGGTATATTAAAAAATGGCCCGTATTAGCATGGTTGTCATATGGAAAAAAAAATTCCCAAATCATATTATATTAAAAGCACAATCGTATAACTTACTTTTCTTTTTTCTCTTTTTATGTAAGTATAGTATTATATCTAATTAATGTTTATATTGATAATTAATTGAAGTCGCCGTACACAACCCAAATTTTTCGTTCAAAAAATTTTGCATATAATTTGAAAATTCAGTTCCGTATGTAATAAATCATTAACAAAAAATTAAACAATACATTATAATTATTTTCACAGAAGAACTACTTTTAAATTTGTTATTGTATTTCGAAGTAATCTAGCCTCGCTAGAAATAATTAATCATAGTAACGCATTCGAGCAATATAAGAAAACCCTGATAGAGCCTCGACAAAAACAAATGGTTGATGAAAATTTTCCTATTAGAAAGTAAAATTTCTGATAGGCTGAGATTTTCGCAAGATTCTCGAATTTTATCTCGAGACTATTAGATAGACTTCGATTATTTCATCGAATGTTTAATACATAAAAAGACATAAGAGACACATTATTATTTTTATTTGTTCCCTTGAAGTCAAGTAAAAATGATTTTTTTGTTTAGTTTTTGAGTTGTTGAATCTGATTTTGAACTTTAACAAATTTTAATTTATCGGGAAAGTATTAAAATTAATATATAAAGCTATTAAACATCTAATACTGTAAATTATTATTGTTGAGCTTTTTTCAAAAGATTAAATATATTAAATAAATAATTAATTTAAAAAAATTTAATACGAAAATGGCATTTCTCTTTTGGTATTTCTCTCGTTTTTCCGAAAAGAGACGAAGCAAATGAAGAAAAGAAATGCAAGAGAAAAACAAACGATAGATAAAATATTATTTTAAACGAAATGAAAATTCTGAGATGAGATTCCGAATTTCTCGGAAATTCAAAATGTATCACTAATTAATCGAATCAATATCGATCGCATTTGATTTGATTAATCATTTTTGACTGGGAATATACGTAACTAAAAATGCTAATTTATAACAATGTTGTTTAAGAATATTTTGGCTGTACAATAATAGCTAATAGTTAGTAAAAGTTATTGAAATTTAAATGACAAAAAAATGATGAACATCGACAAAATATATATTTCATAAATACGCCTCGAAACCAACTGCAAAATACAACAAATAATTTGACTTACACAGCGAAATAATCATATTTTTAACAAAGATAAAAATAATAATGAAGACCTAGCTCTTTGAATAAATCAAAAATTACGATAAATGCCTTTAGAGCTTCCGCTGGTGTCCGTGCGTAAAGGAAAGGAAAAGTAATTGTCCTCCTTATGTGTGAACGATAGAGTATTTTCAAACGTTTCGGCTCTGTATTGAGCCCTCTTCAGTGATATAAAAAGATTAATTGTGTGAATATCAGTCTCTAATCATATTTTGTTGCATAAACTTTTAAACGAGTAAGTGAACGAATTTAAATGAATTTTTACACGAATATTTATTAGAATTTTATTAATACACGTAAAAAAATTTGATTTAATTTATAATGCTATTTCATCATCAAATTTACAAATAAATATTTAGATAAATATACAAAACGCGATTTTACATAAGAATACAAATAAATGCATCAAAAAATGCAAACAAAACAACGCTTTAACTTTTAAACTAATAAGAGAATTCTATAAGTATTTAATCTTTACACAGATACTCAAACGTAATAATAGAACAACTTATTATAACATTTTTATATTTTTGGTAATATTTGGAAATGTGACACATACATCTTTAAAACTATGCTAGTTAATACTAAATTAATAAAAATTAGTTTTTTCTCTTTTTCTGTTTTGAATAAAATAAGTCTTTAGTAAAATGTAATCTTATCTTGCGTATGAATTGTTTTATTATGTTATCAGTTATTTGTTTTGCTATGTTCAATCTTTGACTTGAATTTTTATCCAACTGTTATGATCAATTTATGTGACATAAAAATTATATGCTTGTATAAAAATATAAGATATTGTTCTCAGATAAGTTGAGATCGAAGAAACTGAACTATTCTAAAATAAATTTAAACTGACTATAAATGTAAAAATATTATTTATTTAGTTACTAGTTTATTTTTAATTTTGCTTTAAAAACTATACTTTCCATAGAAATATAGCAGAGAAATAATTTAGAACATAGACAATATAATAATAGAAAGCGATACCATTACGACATAATAGAAAGCGACACCATTACGACATAATAGAAAACGATTTATGATGATATTAATATGATAATATTAAACAAAGAATTATATATATCATAGTTTGAACGTTTGAACGAAATTCATTTGAACGAAGACTATTTAAATTTTTTACAATTGTGATTTATCTTAGAACAAGCTTAAAATTGCGAAGCTTATAATTCTATTGTATTAAAAAAATTAGAACATTTTATAACGATTAAAATAATTTTTGTTGTAAATATTCACTTTAGAGGCAACTATTAAATTATAACAAAGACTCAATGGCAAATAAAATGTGTAATAGATATGTTTCTAAATGATATATACATGTGATATATAAGTTGTTTTTATCACTTTAATCTAAGATGGAATAATATTGGATCAAGGAGAAAAGTAAAAACTTTACATTCGTTTAAGATCTTTACTAAGCGACGTGCTGCGAGCAACTGTCTTTTTATCTCCTAATTCTCCATTACATTGTCGTATCAACGTACATACATTCTTGATGAGTCACGTCATGTCCGAGTACAAATGTATATATAACAATAAATAAGTCTTTTTCGTAAATATAACTAAATGTGGCATTCATTCATTAATATTATTACAAAAAACACGCACATACATATATACTGAATTTTCGTTTAAATTTTATTATCTACATGGAAAATATTACACCGAAAATTTCTCTCTTTTTTTTAAAACAAATATGAATGTAATATAAATATTATTTTATCTTATATCTAAAATTTATATTTTAAATGACAACATTTCTAATCATGATAATTAAAATGTAATAATATTATATATAATAAAGTATATAATTATTTAATATGATTATTTTATTATTATTATATTATTACCTATAATAATATAATATTATTATTATTATATTATTATCTGTAATAATATAAATATTTCAACAATATTTGTCAGAGTGAGTAATTTATCTTCTAAAATAAATATTTTAGAAAATAGATTTAGAGTTTTACCTACTTTACAGAATTAAGTAAGTGTAGTAAAAGGGGGACTCGAGACATTAAGAGTGGGGACGATATACCTGTTTGCAACAGAGGAAGTGAATGCTAGTGAAGGACGCTGAAGCATCACATTTTTCAGTATCAAGTTTGCTCGGCAGGAACGCGAGCGCTGCTCTAGTCCGCAGTGTAGAATCGTGCTCCGTGTAATACGCGTTCTTAACACACTGCGAAATCTATTGTTAATTGTGATTTTTAATAGAAATATACAGTGAAATATACAAAAGCAGAAATGGAGAAGAAACATATCGACGATGGTAAGACACAAGTTTTTATGGAATTAAACACACATATGTGTGTTTAATTCCATAAAAACTTATGTTTAAAAACAACAGTTTTCAATCGAAAGTGGATCTGATTGTGAGTTCTAAGGAGTGTTTTATCTTCTTAAAAGAGAAAATGTGCGCCTAGGAAGTTTCGATTAAATCAAATAATTTCAATCAAGTTAGTGATCGAAACACCATGCGTTTAATAAATGATTATAAATAAATGCGTTATATAAATGCCTGACACGTCATTAATGCCTGACACGTTCATATTTTGTCATCATGTGTTAATCATTGTTCATTTTTGCAGCATTACGATATTGATTAAATTTAAATAAGTTTCTTATATGTAAGTGAAAAAATATGATTGTTAAACATGTACCTTGCACTATCTTGTGCTAAATTTCATAGCAATTCTATATAATTATGTTTTATATACACACACACACACACACATATATATATATATATATATATATATATATATATATATATATATATATATATATATATAAATGTTTGAATATTTAAGTTTAAAAATTATTAAATTACCTTTATATTATTACCTTTATATTTATTAACTATTACAATGTAAATTT
>JANQDE010000005.1:1784972-1821395 GCA_037157785.1 Cephalotes varians | reverse complement strand
TAAAGTCATAAAGATCATAAATCGTAAAAATATAACAATAGCAATATTGTCAAACTATTTTTACATATTTCAAAAATATCATACTTATTTTTTTATTAAATAGTGTGACAAGAGTTAAGAAAAAATTATTTAACAAATATAATATATGACATAAAATAATTTAGCAAAGTGTGAATAAACTCTTAAAATTTAAAATAAAGAATGAAAATATGCGAATGAAAAATCAAGCATATTATAATTTCTATTTTCTCACAATAGTCTTAAAATATGCAGTTCTCTACAAGTCTAAGGTTTCCTTAAAATGTTGTTCATACATGATGTAGCTGATTTACGTAAGCAGTTGAGTCTTTTAGAGTTTAGATAGAATTGTGCTGAACTTGTCAAACAGCGAAAATTCTAAACAGATATTCTATCGGTTGGAAGAAAGTCATGTCTTAAATGATAAACATCATCCGACCAACAAAATATCTTTAAAATTTTGTTATCTGACAAGTTCAGCACAATTCTCATCTAAGTTCCAAAAAACACAACTATTTTATAATCTTACATAAAACATCATATATAAACAACATTCTAAGAAACTTTGAACTTGTATGAGAATTACATATTTTAATGGCCGAATCATTGTAAGAAAATAATTATCATGCTAACATGCATGCGATTTAAAATTTTATCACTCTTTTTTTTTGTAAGATCAACATTGATACTATTCATGTTTATTCATGACTACATGTTTTAAATAATACTGAGGTTATATCATATTGAGGATACTATATTTAAAATCGAAACGTTTGTAACTTTGTTTTAAATTGTCAAATTATATTTAATATTCAAATATATCAAATTATATTCGAAATGTAGCACGAATAACTAATTGAGCTCATTAGCCCATTTTCATTAATTTTATAAAATAATTTATTTGAAACCTAAATACGATTATATTGTAACGCACCGCGCACTTGATCGTTAATATTAATTGTAAGTATTATTACATTAAATCGAGCAAAAACAGATTGCCTGCCAGAAAATAGGCAACGTTAAAAGTATCTCATTATTTTGCAATTATCTTGGTCGTCTTTCTTCTTCAGAGTTCAGTGACGCTCAACATAAATCATTGTGGCGTTACACATAAAATTCTGATTTTATCTCTTTGTTAAAATAAATTTAATTATTAAAATAAAATCATCTAAAATAACAAGCTTAAATAATTTATAAAACAAGTTTTGAATAAAAATGTTATATACAAAAATTGAAAAGATTCCTCAATACTTAAATTAATTTTGCTCATTATTTTGTGTATAAAAATATTTGAACATTGTCAAAAGTGAAAACTTTAAAATATATTACTACTTTGTTTAAAATTCTAATATAAAAGGTAAAATATTTTTTGTTAATTATTAATTTCTCACATATAATATCTATACATTAATATTTTTACGCGAAATTTAACAGAAGAATTAATTTAAAAATTATAATTTCTTGTTTTTAAAAAATAAATACAAACGAGAATATTGCAAATACATTGGTAAAAAAAGAATTGTTCATTACGATTTTTTGAATTATCTGATTATTTTTATTGTATTCAAATATGTATATTATATATATATATATATATATATATATATATATATATATATATATATATATATATAAAGCTAAAATAAACGTATTCAATCTTAGTTCTATACTTTTATAAAATATTTATATTTTTGAATTTTTAGTTTTATGTATAAACATCGATGATGATTAAAAATTTTGAGATATTCTATATGTTACATAAGTGTTTATACAAAGTAGTTTACGTCAACGTTAGTTTAAATCAAATATTTGTATAAATAATCTTTTTAGAACTGCTCATTTCATATAAATTTTTAAGATCTGATATTTAATTTTAGAGCACAAAATTTTTATAAGCGAAACATGTTATCAGTAATAGCGGCAAGCACTGTGGGACTTATTGTAGTATTTGCAGTGGAAACAATACTAAAGGTATTAAAATTTTATATTTATTTTAAATATTCGTTTTAGCAATATATAAATTTGTTAAAATAACTAAATAAATAATTATTTTTGTATAATTCTTTTATATTATATTATATAGTATACCGCTTTTGTATAGTAAGCAAAATTCTTTATTTTTATACGTTTTGATTAAATCGTAATCTGAACATAAAAATATGATTATGTTTTGTGTGTGTGTGTGTGTGTGTGTGTGTGTGTGTGTATGTGTGTGTGTGGGTGTGTGTACGCGCGCCTTACATTTAAGAATTTATTAAATAAAATTTATCGTAAAACATAATAAAAAAGTATAAACATACTTACCGATAAATTTTTTTTAACAGGTGCTCTTGTCTACAAAACGAAGTAATTCGACTAGTTTAGCTTTTAAAAGGTATATTGAAACTATCTTACACATGCACAATTTACTTACATGCGATCCAAACGATACATATTCCAAGTAAGTTTTCAAATTGTATGGGTTTCTTTATTTATATTTCCATTGCTAAGTCTTTTTTGTTATTCACGATACAGACAAAATGTTACAGACATTTATATTCAAAATCGGTCAAATTTTTATGTATAGCATAAATTATACGCAAAGCAGCATTAAAATTGATACATAAAATAGAACAGAAAAGTTGAATTAATGCAGCAAAACAGTTTTTTAATTTCCTTACTTTATCTCTTACGTAACACATAAACGTATTCATGATTGCATAGTTACATACCAATTTACAAGAATATTTTCAAACATATAAAAAGTATAAAGTATTGTTTTTCTTTGTAAAATTTTTTATAATAATTTAAATTTTAGGTATATATCTTCAAATATTTTATATTTTAAACATTTTGAATAAAACATTCAAATGATAATTGTACATTCCTTTTACATACTATGTAAATACAAAACACTGTTAACTTTAAATGTTTGCATTTATCATGTTTCTATTAAGTATCTACTTATTTTGTTGATAAGATAATATAGAGATCTATTTATTACATTTTTTTCTTAATTTTTACACGTTAAGTACAAACAATGAAATATATATAACAAACTTTTTGAAGTTTTTTCTAAATTTCTAAATATATAATAATTCCGCATGTAAATTTTTTCGGCCTTTGAGATTGAAATATGAGATGTAAATATTTTCTCTTTGAAATACTTTTTGATTAAGGTGCTGATTAAATAAATCAATTAAATTAAATTAAATTAAATCGAATATTAAAAACAGATAAAAAGTCATATTCAAGATAATGTTATATTCAAGTTAATGATATTATATTTATATCTAATTTTATTTATGTTTTTAATTTATTTTTTAGTGTAATTTTTGCAAATATATATTTTTTATATAATTATAATTTTTACTTTTATACGTTATTCTAAGCAAAGATAGAGAGAATTCTTCAAATAATTCGTCTTTGTAAGAATATATGTAAATTAATCTAATCTTCATGAAGCTATCTAATTATTTCATCATGAAATCTTCTCAAAAATCACGTATTTAAGATTTATTTGTATTACACATATATTCAAAATAATTTTAAAAATTATAAAAAAATTTCAGTTTTTTCTAGATCGCATTAAAAGTAATACAAAAACTTTAGCGGCAATTTATATCGTTAATAAAAAATTATTTCAATAAAAAGTGTATTTTAACGTAAGTGTAATTAAAAATAATGATAAAAATCTCAATTTTTTTATATAAGTATTTTAAGTATTTATTATACAATTATACATACACAAATTAGTTTGTTCTGTAAATAAACAAAATTTATTTACAATAATCAATTAATCTTAGAAGGGCTAATAAGAGCAATGCCGCAGTTAACTGTATGTCAACGGTATGTCTTTATTTTTATAAGATATTTAGAATACTTGTACTTTAAAAATCTTTAATAAATATCCATATTGAACATCAAATATAGGTATATAACTAAAATTTTTATAACATCTATATAAATATAATTTTTCCGCATTACCAGCATTATATGAAAACAATAAAAATATGCATTGAAAATGTAATTACAATTACATTAAATTGATTTTTGACAATATCAATGTTTAGTATCATTATAACATTGATATTTAAAAAAATTATGTATATTGTACCAGTATTGTATCATAGTGATATTTTTACCAATTTGTTTTCGGTTATAAATAAACCGAAAAATTTCAGTTTATTACCGCTAATTTTTCTGTCATTTTTACTCTCTGATTAAAAGTTCTTAAATTAAAAAAAAGATATATATATATATATATATACTCTTAAACTCTTAAAATTTATTAGTTGGTACAAATCAATGAACGTAATCCGTTGGCATCATAAAATGGGCACCAAAAAATCAAAAAAAGCTGGTGCAGGAGAAATTTCTCAAAGAGATATGGTACTAACTCAATACAGTTTTATTGGATTCATCTACGTTGCACCTAAATCTTTTGGACTATGCAATACGCTAGAAGAAAATGAAGCATATAATCATTTCTGGCGTGTAAATGGCTACATGTTAGGAATCTCCGACACGTAATGTATATGATAACATTAAAAAATAATTTTAACTAAACAAGCTTAGCTCCAAATTTAATATGTATTATATTCTATTACACATCTCTGATAATTTATAAATTTGACAGAGATACTACATTAATTTTACAATTTTAATTATAATTTTATAATTTTAATTTATTAATTATTATTTATTAATTATTAGTTATTATTTACAGATTTAATTTGTGTCGTAAAAACGCAAAAGAAACCACCGAATTATGTCATAAGATCAATGCTTTATATGCAATTTATTTGAAAAAAGCTTCATTTAATAAAGAGTTCCTTGATATAACGTCATATGCACTAGATGCAATCTGGTACATTGATGTGACCGCAGATAAAGATGCTTTCTTGACATTTACCTATGGATTACATGGGATTCCATGTAAGTATTTAATTTTCGCTTTGATTAAATGTATTTTTATTTCGATTATTAATTTTGAATTATTGTTTTTTTTATAAATAAATAAATAAATAAAACGCTTGTTAATTTGCAAAGGATGAGCAATATTAAATGTCAGAAAAAGAAGTGATATAATTTATTTTCAAATAATTTAAAATACTAAAAGAAAAACAAAAAAAATTATACTAGTCTTCAGCTTAACAATAATCAGCTAACAATAATATTAACATAAAATAAGAAGCATGTTATAAATAAATAAAATATAAATTGAAAAAATTTTATAATCAGCAAGAGTAAGAAACAGACCGTATTTGTAATACTATAATGAGGTAAAAATTACGAGGTAAAAATAAGCAAAGTTTTTTTTATTAGATTAGAAATTATTAAAAGTAAAAAATGATCAAATTCAGATATTTTTTTTTGTAAGAAAAAAATTACCAAACTTATTATATATAACCTTCAATTTGATTTTACATTATTTACTTGTGTGCTGTAACGACTATTGTCTAGAGCAAAATTAATCGTTTACTTAATCACCTTCATCAGCACTGATAACACATTATGTAAAATTGTCAAAGTTAATTTATGTTTCAGATAAAAAGCTTGGATGGTACAGTTGGTTAATTTTTAAATATCGTGAATGGATGTTTTATCTTTATCGTAAGTATTACACAGATATTTGCGTTATATTTTATTATATCAATATAGTACATTAATTTGTTTTCTGCCTTTTTTAGTTGTTCCTTATGTCAGAGTAATAGTAAGAGCATATGGCAATCTCTTGGCTTTGTTCGTACTTTGGAGTGCGAAAAACTTCCCTATACTTGCATGGATGAAATTTGGGAAGGATAATGTTCAGCTCAATGTATACCCTAAATATTAACAGATCTTTGATCTTAGTGATAATTTACATTTATAAACATCAAACAAATTATTTTTAGAATATTTAAAAAAAATATGTTATTATACATTTTAACTCTTTAACTGTGGCACAAAATGTGCACTGTAGATGCTCAATAGTAATCAACGCTGTAAATGACCAGCGACTTTTTACTAGTGTTCTTTAAAGAATGTATAGAAATTATTAAAATGCTAAATTGATTTATAATAAGAAAGATATATTAATCGATTATTTTTTTATAATATTCAATTTATAAATTGACATATATCGTGATACAAGTTGGCTGTCTATATAACAAATTTTATGTTAAATTAATGTAAAGATAATAGAAATAAAAAAACAGATTGCAGATATGTACTTCTTGAGAAAGATTGTTTTGAAGTTATTTTATAATGATCAATCAAAATGCGCTGTTACAAAAAACAAATATAAATTATTTTAGATCTAGCTTGCTCAATATAGAGATATTAAATATAAAGCATTTTATTATTGTAACTGAGTGAATGTTCACACACTTCTCACGCGCGCAATAACAGCAATTAAGTTTATTTTAAATATCAATGTACTCTCTCTCTCTTTCTCTCATATACATTTAATTTCAATCATTTTATTATAAAAAATTACTGTTATAATATATACTTAAAATTATACGTATACTATAATAGAAATTTTTCTTTTAACTACTAGTCACTTAGATTGCTGAAGAATATTAATATGAACCTTTGAAACGCTCGAAGATTTACTTGTCTCTTCTTGAATCAGATTTTTCTTTTTTTTTGTAATAACTGTTTGGTTTAAATGAAATTTAAGAAAAAGTATAAAACAGATATTTTGCGGTAATTTTTCCATTATTTCTGTATGTTTCACATATGCAGCCAAATCACAATATGCTCCACATTCGCGTCGTTATCATGTGGAATGATAACAGTTCTTAAGGAAATAGGAAGGAAGTGGTATTCGATTTAGAAATTACAAGAGCTTATCTTTTCTATCTTTAATTTTTATTCTGGATTGCTCGGTGGTCAGACGTTGACTAACTCGACTGCAATTGACATGTTTAGCTAATAACAATTAGAATATTCAAAATAAATGCTAACTCATAACAATTTTTCTCATGATACATAAATATATAAACGGAACGCAATGGCAACTTACCAAAGAGCCCAGGTTTTCTCTAAACATTAAATATAAAATAAAGCATAAATAATATTTAATTGTTAAACAATCATTGACAAAATATATTAAGTGTCGAGACGGCAATAGCATAGGATGATATATAATCGGTTAGGAACTTATAGGCCTAACAGCAATAGAAAAAAATAATATATTTGTATTAAAAATTAATAAATTTTTATTTTTGTGCAAATATTATATAAAATAACATAAAGTAAGATAATAAATAAAAGAATTGTATGTTTTATTATATGAATATATNACATATAATATATATAATTATTATTATATATATATTGTATTATTATTATATAAATAAAAGAATTGTATGTATTATAAAATAATTATTGTTTCATTTTATGTTATTTGTGCAGCTTTAGATAATATGTATATTCGATAATTGCAGATCAATACTGATTTTTTTTATCAAGTTAGTTATATTTTTAGTCAAATATAATTTTTTTCATATATGCAAATAAAAACATTGATATTTAAAGAATTTATCTAACAATTAAATTTATATTTATTAATCAATAATAGTTATTGATTAACCAATTAATCAATATAAAATATAAATGTAATACAATATAATATAATATAAACATAATATATGTAATATATAATGTGCGAGTTAATTAAAAACGGAAATTATTTCAATTAATAACACATCAGCTTATCAATTGAGTCGAATATCAACTCAGGACTCTTAATTATCTTCTACTGTTGCGAGCAAAGATATTCATTGCTACAAGAGAAACATACCCACCGTCAGATAGCGTTACAAACCTCTTTGTGAAGCATTGAATAAAAAAAATCTTATTCGTTACATTTTATCTTTGGGCATGATTTATGTTTCAATTTTTTGTGTATTTTTTGTCACAAAGAGACTATATTAATAAATTCTTGTGCCAATTGCGTACACACACATACACAATATACGCGCGCGCGCACACAATACAGATTTTTTTTTTAATTTACTTATACAAATTAACGAAAACTGGAAGTTGCATGGATTCGCAGTCAGATTAAATTTTTTTTACACATTCTTTTAATTTGTATCAGCAATGACGTTATCTCGTGACAGTTTAAGAATGCTAAATATTAAAGCAAAAATAACAGTCATTGTATTCCCATGACGACATTTCACGAGTAGTTGTTTACGAGATAGTCAACGGTTTGATCTTATCAGGATACCACAATTTCCTGTCCAGGAATAATTTCAGATCGTGCTGCAAAGCGAGAAATGATGCTTAACTGCATACTTAATTTATTAACACACACATTATATATATATATATATATATATATATATATATATATATATATATATATATATATATATATATATATATATATATATATATAGCATTTGCGTTTTGAATAAAAATAATTCGCTATAAACATAATGACAGCTATATTTAAACAAGAAGCAGCTATTAATGGATTATCATGATTATAAATTCTTATTTTTATTCCTTCTTTATTACAAGTGCAATTCCTCATATTTCATTGTGTTCGAACAGATATGCAGACTCGATAAACAATACAATCGTTTCATATATAAGATTATAACAAACAAGTTGACGGAAGACTCATTTTTAAAAAATCGTAAAATTTTTCACAAACAAATCTCTTTTCGATTGTAAAATTAAATCTTATATCACAATAGTGTCTCAGTGTCTCGATTACGCATCGTGCGGTACTCTTCCGCAACGCATTATGTAATAACGTTCCAAAGACGTTCATCATCGAGACGATATCCTGCGCGTCGCGCACGGAATTTCTTCCTCGTTTGTCCGCCTATGTTGGCATCCTCACCGCGATCTCAAGCGGTTTCTTCGCCGTACGACCACGGAGATCATTTTTACACGGATCGCGTGATTCCAGGTCCGTCGGCGTCTTCGATTCGAGCTGGTTTAGAGCTTCGCTCGCGTGCGAAGTGAGCCTTCGCATACGTACGCGATGTGTGTGTGAGAGAGAGAGAGAGAGAGAGAGAGAGAGAGAGAGAGAGAGAGAGAGAGAGAGAGAGATTGGAAGTGAGAAAGAGAAGAAATCCCTTCGTCTCTCGCCCGCATGCATTCACACACCGATAGCGCGCTCGTATACACACACCTGCTCTCTATCTTTCGCTCTTTCTCTCTCTCCCTCTCGCCCGCTCTTTATGTGGACGACGACGACGAAGGAGTATGTAACGCGCGGGTCCAAGTACATAATACACAGCCATATATCCTTCTGTCCCGCAGCTACTCTCCCTCGACCCTGTCGCCTCTTCTCGGTTCTTCTCCTCGTTCGTTCCTTGGCTCGCCGACCCTTTCCCCTCGGCCGCCCGGTATCATCCCAGCCCCTTTTCGCGGCCCTCCTCATCGCCGCGTCGCCGCCGCCGCCGCCGTCGCCGCCAGCACGACCTAAACGAGATGACTCGCCGTGAGGACAGGACGGCGCGCTACGGCGCGGCGAGGAACGGGGGAAGGGAGGGTAGAGCGCGGCGGCGATGAGGGGACGATCGGGGACGAGGATATCGCGGAGGCCGTCCGGAGGAGAGAAGGAAGAAAGCCGGCCCTCCAGCCCTCGCGTAGCACAAAGAGATCCGCGCGCGCGGCCGACTCCTCTAAAGCTCGATCCATACGCGGCGGTCGCCAGCCGACGTTCCTCCTCGCCTCACGAAATCGTTTTGCGCCGCTGTAAATTGCGAACGCCGCGCCGCGCCGCGCCGTATCGCTCGCTTCCGTCGCCCCGCCGTCGTCCCGCGCCGCTCGGAAATCGGTGGAGCGCGACGGGGAAAGGGCGGCCCGCGCGTCAGGACACCCTACGGTCATACGTCGATACGTATTTCCTCGAGGGAATGACGCGGGGAGTCGTAGCGTTATTTCGAGGAACCGGGCCGCGCGCGACGAAAGCGGCCGGGTAATATAAGAGAGCCGGAGACGCGTATTCATCCGTCGTTGGTGAGCCGTACGAAAATTAATGGCTCCCCGTCCGCGCAGACGGCTCTTGTCTTTTGGCGTTCCAGAGGGGATTAAACTCATGAAAAATGAAACGGCAGGATATTACGACGCGTTATATTTTTTTATCTCGATAGAAAACGTGTGCGGGGATTACCAACCGACTTCTCCGGAACGGTCGTCGTGTCTCCGCAGTCGTACGTGTCTCCAATGAACGGCCAAGCGTATTTCGCAAAAAAACGCGCCCTCGTGCAGGCGCGCAATTCGCTGCAAATTATGATGTACGATCTTCGAGCAGCGAGAACGTATTTAACAGTATCGTAATTGCCAACGTGGCGAATTCGTCCCGCCGGCTGATAACGGCGCCCGCCCAATTTTCATCGCGAACTCCGTCGCGTTTATATTAGAAAACGTAAAAAATCGCAACTGCCTGCGCGTCGCATGCACGTTTTGCGAGGCATGAATAAAGTAGATGTTACTTCGCGTTTGCCGCCGTACCCGAGAGAAGAAAATTCACTTCACCGAGCGCGCATAGCCGAAGCGGAAAACGTAGACGTTTCTATTTTCACGAAACAGATTATTCACGATTAAGCGCACCGGCACAATTCCGGCCGGCAAAAATATATGCGAGATTACATATAGATATGTACAAATAAATGTGTATATACGTGTATGTGTGTATTTCTACCTCGCATCGCGCTGCATTAGTCAGCTTCGCGCGCGCGGGTTACAAATAGAATTGCAATATCGACACTGTCGGGTATCGATAATGTTAGCAGCAATATTGAAGAAAAGTATCGACGTCATCGTTCCTGCGCCGAAAAGAAAGTATCGATAACGACTTTGCGTGTATGACGCAAAAAACATGTATTTGGATCAAGTGAAGTTTACGAGAAGTTTACTTTAAGTTTTAATATCGCGTTTAAAGCGAACCTTATAAACGCAAGATCGAATAAAGCACGAAGTATCTAAGCAGGTGTCGCTTGGATACAATTCAATCGTCGTGTCAGCATCGTTAATTACAAAGATCATATAATTAAACATCGTCTATAATATCGTTAACGTTAATCTCGATTTGTTAGACGATTATATTATATTAAACGTTTTTTATCAATGTTATTTCGCTAAAGCTTTCACGGCAATCGTGAAAAGGATCTTTCGTACAGTAAGAGGAGAAGAAAATGGCAGCGAGTGTGGATACGAGATCGCGATCGTGATCGATGAACGAGAAATGTCTTTGGACCTATCGCCGCTTTCTCGCAACAGCTTACTCCGAACGCTCTCCACTAATGAACAGATTAGTGTATTATCTTATAAGACAAATAAATTACGCAAATGATCCATCTGCGTTCGCAACGGGACTTTTATATCCATTTGAACACGTAGATCGCAAATACTTAGCTACTCGTGTTAAAACGCGCTGTTAATTTCAGCTAATAAATTGTATCTCACAGCAAATGCATTTCACCCTTAATAGTCAACTTTTAGTAATGCCAGAAAAATTCGAATTAGCTACTGATATTTGGCTGATGTTATCAAATCATGTCTTTATGTCACATATTCTACATGTATTATACATATGTATATAATTATCTTTGGAAATAAACACATTTGCGATTAAAATTAAGTATTTATCAAAATTATTAAATTTGTATAAGAACGATCAGCTCGAAGTTTTCCATTTCCCGTTGCAAACAAGTCGTCATTTCCATCTTCCTCCACGTATGAAATATGTAACATAATCTTACGCAAATGTAGTGAATTAACTACGGATATCCGCCGCTCTCTCGCTAGATAGCAGGATTTCTGACAAAGGACATGAGTTATAGCCAGCGAGGAACGTCCCGCGCAACATTTTGGCAGACATCTCGCAGATGTTTCTGCGGCGATCACGCAACACAGGAAATTCACGTACCCGGTAAGAAGAGAATCGACCTGTACAGGTGTGTGAGAAACTTTTCTACGAGAGTCACGCTTCAATGCGAGAAGTACAAGAATATTGTTATCTTAGGTAGCGTTACTTATCATAATAAGGAACTGAATTAATGCTTGACGTTATCATTATCGTTATAATTAATGTGTATAGACTGACATACTAAATTAATAGATAACGATAGAGAGAAGTGGAAGAGCAAGACGTCTTCGAAATCGCTCCTCGAACCTGCCAACCAGCGTCTCATATCCGCTCATTACGCGGTCGCAAACGGTGAACGACGCGGCGAACGAGTTTCACGCCGGCGAGAAGAAAGTCCCCGGTGCTATAATCTCCCGTTTCTTTCTCTTTCGCCTTTTTATCCCAGCTGCGTGATTCGCCGCGTGTCTTTCACGCTGCCAATTGGGTCGCGTCGGGCTGCGAAACCGTGCGCTTTGTGCGGAAAAACCGTGCGATCGCGATGCGTGCCGCTTGCCGTTCCGCGGCAGGTGCCTCCCCGGAGATTGCCGCGCAAAGATCGTCGTAAAAAAGAATTCCATGCGATCGGAGAGGATGAGAGAAAGAGATAGCAAGAGAGGGAGAGAAAAAGAGAACGGGCGTTCGTTAGGCTTTCACGAGAGTTAAGGCTAGATAGTAGCCAACGAACCCACGTCGGGCATTGCGTACGATCTCCGACGCGTATCGCATCCATTCGGACGACGACGACGACGATGCAYCTCTTTTTCCTTCTCCTCCGCCGCGTCACCTTCCCGCCGTGCCATCGCTCCCCTCGTTTCCCACCTATCTCCTTTCCTTCCGTGGGTCCCGATCCCTCCCCTGTTCCTGACCCCCGCGTTCCAACCATCTCGTAAAGCGTCTCTCGTCTCTTTCTCTCTCTTCTGCCGCCATCCCGCGCCGCTCCCTGCCGATCCTTCGCCTCTTTCTTTGCACGCCGTGCGGGCAGCGCTACGCGATTGAACGAGAGCTGCAGCTCTTTCTCCGGATGGGAAACGACCCGACGCGTACGACAAAGTGCGCGAGGAGACGTTAATAAGCGATGGATTCTCTCGCGGAGCTACTCGATCCCTTTCACGTCGGTCTCTAATTTTCCTCCCTTCAGATTTTCGGCTAGTACTTTCGGAAGGAAGGTATCGATAAAAGGTACTTTCACGTAGCAGGGAACTGTCTGCACGATTACTAACAGCACGATCATCCCTTTGCAGGTTCCTTCAATTTAAAAGAGAAATCTTACCGAGTTGAAAATTTATATCGATTGACATCAAACTTGATCTTGAATTCTTGAACTGAATACCTGAACAAAATGTACATACATTGCTTCAAGATGTAAAAAAAATGTAATGTAACGTGATCGTAATGAATGATTTTGTGATAAATCTCGAGTTAGATCTTAAGGAGCAGAATGCGCGTTCACAAATATAGACAAAGAAAGGAAGGTCGCGCTTAATCACCGTGCCGTTCCGGCTGAACCTTCATCTAGTTACGGCGACCGCTTTCGCGTAATTAATAGCGATAAATATTTAACAAGAATCTATGACGAGAGGGGGAGCGAGCCGTTCAGTGAACTATCGCGCGCCACGTAAAGGAGACACCCGTTAGGTGGTCGGGTCATGCGACCCGCGCGAGCTATTCGTAGACCAATTAACGTAGTTACAGGGGAGCAGAGTTCGCCAACGGCGGAGGTTTTATTACGATTAAGACGGGAAAGTAACGAGGTAGCTGTGTTATCGACCTTATCGCGGGTATCCGTCGCGCTCGTAGAAATAGTCCACTTACTTCACGGGTCACTGAAATACGCCGAAGGAGCTCGCCTCTCCTCGAGGATATTCGCTAACGAGGAGCCGGTAGAGACTCTAATGCTCGTGGTTTAGGCTCAGCAAATTATAACGAGGTTTATCCCCGGGTTAAGATTTTTGTCCCCCATCCGCGGCAAATTCGCAACTTCCATTGTGTTCGGTAGATACCAACGGAACTGTCGCTATAGTTAGCGTGATGTCAATATCAACATAAATAAACAAACGCTAATGACCGCCACGAGAGGATGAACGGATGATATTAATTCATGAGATTATTCCATCTGGCGATTTATTTGGAGTCACATGTAATCCATAACATTCAAATGTAATGATCTCGTGGATTAATATTTAGTTGTTCACAATTATTACTAAACTATGTAATATTTATGAAACGTATATTTGCAAATTTCTACAATATTTTATTGTAAATTTTATCGTACACTTGTAAATCCCTTGACTTCACGCGTGCGCTTTCTCTGCATGTTACTTGGGTATAATTTTTCTTTATAAGTTTGTTTCTATATATACATATATACATATATATATATATATATATATATATATATATATATATATATATATATATACCTGACGATTTATAGTTAATTCACTCCCGAGATGAGCCTCTTAACTTCTAGACATATACTTTGCTGCGTCGCGTTCACGTGAGAAAAGCGCAGAAGCGCGATGACTGTCGCAACTAATGTTCGATCGCGTTGGCTGCGTTACGTAAGTTTGAAAAAGGAGGAAAGAATGAAGGAAAAGAAGGGAAGCACCCGTTAGAGACGTAACGACGATTCTTTTAACCGTACGCAGCGTAAAGGTCGAGGCGGAAACGAAATAACAGTAACGTCGTAACGACGAGAGCGCACAATCAAAGCGAATTTCAAGGATGGTCTTCCGTTTCTTTTTCGTTTCCTTCATCGCGTACAGTCTGCATTCCTTTTGCCGAAGACGCATCGCAATACCGAGGCCAATTGCAATATCGCGATGCTGAAAAAACGGATAGTGTTTACGTTTAATTACCACGCGCGACAAACAGCGATGTTAACTGAAAAGCGAAAATTCATCCGACGCTGTCGAATAATCGCGTAATCGTTCACAATAGCCATGTAAATCTATGTAAATGCAGCTTTATACCTGACTGTAATAGCTTAACTCATTAACCATAACGTAATTTCGGAATGTTTATTTTGGAGAAAATAAACAGGGGCTGAAGAAATAATTGCAATATATATATATATATATATATATATATATATATATATATATATATATATATATATAAACAAAGAATTACCGAAAATAGAATTGCAGAAATAATTACGGCTTGCTACGAAATGCCATGCCACGGGCGTCAAAATGGTGTTCTCGAAATGATTGTCGCGGCAAGTTTTTATCTTAAAAACTTCTGTTATCGCACGCGACTTTGCGCGGCATTTCGTATTCAAAGCGCGCCGTTGTAAACAGTTTTTATGAAAACAATCTTGAGAATGAGAGACCATTGTTGTTGATCAACGTAAGACAGATGATTAAATTTCCATATCGTTACATGACGAATTGTTTCGACGGTCTAATTAGGATAAAAAGAGCCAACGATTTTGCCACGCGGTAATTGCAGCATCGATTAACGGCTTCTTTGACGGGATCTGACTTTCCGGAGAGGATTCTGTTTCGTTCCTCGTCCAAGTTATCGCCGTTTACTCACCCAAAATAATTTCGTCGCGATATTGTTGAACATCTCTTGTATCCAACTTGTGGCGTTTACACCGACGATCGTATATTTTGAGTATAGCCGTGCAACTTGGACAAATAGATTTTTCTCACGGACCTCACCATACTACATAATTTATAAGGTATAGGTCAAAGGAATTCGAAATGAAATGTGACATCCAGTTGTCGCGCATCGCGAGAGCGGTGATATTCGTGCAAGACACACATGAACGCGTCGATAAGGTTTTCTTTAGACATTATTTCGTATGTGCGATCGTGTGCATTTAACTCTTTAGCTACTATGCGCCATTGTAATGGCTTCTCGCTAACCTTCTTTGAAACGAAACACCTATAATGGTTTCCCTCTAAATGGACTTTTGAGAAATGAAATGTTACTTATAGTAACTTTTTCCATGCTCGATAATTTCTCGCTATATCAATCAAGAATTGTTTTCAATTGTTTTGATCTGTATTTGTTTGTTTGTTGAAAGAACATTTGCGAAAGAACATTTTTTCGAATTCTGTGGCGTTTCTATCTATACAACAATACTGCTCCATGTTTAATGTCCTTCAATGTATAAATTAACTTTAATTTCGGTTTAATTTACTCTTTATATCTTTTTCTAATTTTTAAAATTAGGAAAAATGTAAGTTAAATCAAGAGATTAATCTACATTGATAGAACAATAACTCATGGTCGGCTAACTAAAAATTTAAGATGCTGCAACACGTGTTAAATACGCTTTCTCGGAATATGTAAAAATCCTATCTCTCGTCAAATGCGAGTACGGGTACAAAGTTTGAGCTGAATTGGGCAAGTACTTAAATCAAACTTGCTTAGAGCACCGATGAGATAACATCGAAGACCGCTGATGTTACAAGAATTGTTAAAAAGATCGTCGCGTTGACATCTTCCTTACAAATGTCGCAACTAAGGTAAAAAGTACAAATGGTAACGAGAAAATAGTTGCGTAAAAAAAGTGAGTTACATCATTTGTATCTTCATGGCAAATTTTATCTAAGAAATGTCCTGGCGAACATTTTTAGAACATAAAAACGTCCTTTAGCCCCGGTTTACAGTAAGTGTAAACCCTAAGAAATTAACCATAGCTGACTATTTTTTTCAAATTCAAGATTGGTCAAGACTTAAGGCTCAGGGCTTACTACATCTATTGTAGATCGGGACTTTAAGACGAAGGATCTCCCTTGAAGGTCTGTGCTGTCGGAAATGTGTCATTGAAATTTTTCATACGCATTTCTACGTTGCGGTACGCTGATTTTTAGATATCCGCGATTTGCCCGAATATTTATTATTTATTAACAAATAACAAGTCTCGATTCTTATTATTTCTGCCGCTATGTCTTCAATATTATATACTCGCTACTACGACCATCGTTCCGCAACCAGCTACATTATGCTTTTCGTGGTGATTTATGATTCCTGTCTCGATCATTTCTGATATCTGTCAAAACGAATCTTATGTCGGTGTTTTAAGTCCGGTTTCAGATCGATCACATTTTCATTATTTTTTTCTGTTTCTTTTCTCAAGATATCCTTATTCTACGTTAGGTATGTGAAGTGCAACTAATGCGAGCACATCTGAATGCCGCGACGCGATTGGTCCGACCGTTACAGAAATTCGGCAGCATCGCGTTTTGACGGATTTTGAATCGCAACCAGTTCGCGGAACGCGTCGCGATGACTCGTCCGAGTTCTCAACGCGCTCCGTACTTCTCGCGATTACCATCATCTCGGAAAAGTGAATCTCGCGCACGTGGGTGTCTCTCGCGAAGCATCGAAATTAATACGTCGCATTAAGCGTCGCGTGCAAGCTTCGTACACCCGCATCGTCGGGATATCAACGATCTATGGCTCGGAAACGATCTACGAGCCTCGCCCACGTCACGCCATTTTGTCACCGAAGTGAGACGAAGTACGCGATAATGGTCAGGTATGCATAAATTATCATTTTATAATTAATCGCGCCGATATCTTACGTTCTCGTTGCTAAAAATAATAATGCTATCGCATCGGCAGTTTTGATCGCACAAGTGTGTGGTATCGTGCACACGCACGTACACACTTCGGCGCAGGTTTTTCGTAACGGTTCGTCGGCGTCTGAAGCGATCGAAATTAGGATCGTAGAAATATGGCCGAATCCGCAATCCCGTTCGATGCTGTTCATTATCGAGCTTTTAACGCGGGATACGTCGTACGTGTAATTAATTAGACGGACTCTCGCAAATACATATTCGCCGGTGTTTACTTCAAACGTTTGCATAAAGAATCGACTCCCAGTTCTAATACAGACTCGTTTTATTGGACGCGCGCGTCTCGGCGAGCCAATTTTTTTTTCCCCCCCGAGCGCTACTCCATTTCCGCGATCGCGTCGCGAGACGAGACGCGGCACGGACGAGTTACGTCGAAACCGATCGGAATATTACCCCGGCAGCGAGAACTTTTACCAAACGTCCTGACAACCCGACGGTGTGTGTTCCCCTTCGCACCCCTCCGCACCCCCGCAAGCGCCTTCAATCGCGCGCGTGTAACGACGAATGGTCGGGTGGCGGGGGGGAGGCAGGGAGGAAGCGAAACGCGTCGCTACGGCGTTGCCGCGTCGGTGCGCATCGATGCGGTGGACACCCGTTAGATGGTGTAGGAGCGGGGGGGGGGAGGAGAGACGGTGGGCCAGGTGGTCCGTCGGTGCGAATATCCATTATAGATTCGGCGGAGTGTAGCTGTCGTATCCGCGCGGCTTTTCGGCGCGCGCGTGTATTCGCGCGTCGGTGTGCGCGCGTGTATTCCGGTTCCGTTGTAATCCGGTCTCCGAAGAGCGTGCGCGCGCGCGCGCGCGTCCGCGATGCGTATGTGTGCGCGCGCGCGCGCATCTGCCCCGCGATCCGTCCGCCGGTGGGCGGCCGTCTAAGTTGGCGAGGGCGCCAGCGTCGGTGCTCGCGGCGCCACCGGTTCACTCCGCCATCGGCGCCCGCGACGTTCGGACGTGTCGAGCGAGAGACGTGTGACCGTGCACGGCCTCCTCCGGTGATCCTCGGGTGGACAAGCGCGAGCGCGAGCAGCGGAGCAGCCGTGTGCGAGTGGATCTATCGCGTCGCAACGCGTGACGCGATACGGAAGAACGTGTAACGACGAGCGTGTGTTATCTGCCTACTGCAGTGCGTCGAAAGTGCGCGGGGAGAGAGAAAGAGAGAGATAGATAGTTGGGGGGAGTTCGACGCGCGAAGAGAGAGAGAGAGAGAGAGACAGAGTGATAGAAACAATAGCATCGATTATCCTCTGTGCGATCCATCCGCTCGTTCGTTCGACGTGTCGCGCCGGGACATCAAACGAGACCGAGACGACGGAGTGAAAAAAAAAAGAGAGAGAATGTGAAGACAGCGCGAGGCAAAGTTTTTTTTTTTGCTTCTGCCTCTGCCTTTTGTTCGTCGCGGAGATTCGCCGGTCGCGACTGGCATTACCCGAGCTTGGGCGCGGAGTGCGCGCGCGGTTTTCCCCCGCGAAGGTTTTTCCTTCTCGTGACGCGTAACTCAAGCGGGCCTACGATCGGTGCGTTTTCAGCGACGTGCCTCGTGACAACGTAACGGGTATCCCCGAGTAAGCGGAGTGACGCGGACGGGAATTGTGTTTGCGGAATAGCGGCGTCCGGGAATAGGAGAGAGAGAGAGAAGGAGAGAGAGAGAGGGAGAGAGAGAGAGAGAGAGAAAGAGACTCGCCGTTCGCGAACGACCGGACGACGCGGCCACACAACGCGACGCAACAGCACGCAACGACGCGATCCGACCCGACCCGACGTTCCCGTTTCGGTTTTCGTCGGCCGGCGTGGAGTTCCACGGAGTGAGAGAGCGGCCGCCGGTGATGCCCGACGACGAGCTCTCGTGAAAACGCGGAAGGTGACACACACGGCGCGTTTGTGCGTTCCAGGAGTAAACGGCCCGGCGACCTCGCGGGAGCCAAGGAGAACGCGAGGAGCCCGGAGAGGAGTGTGCCGTTGCAGGAAGTTCTCCCCCGTGAGTTTGTACAAAGTGTAATTCTTTCTTTTCCATCTCTCGCTCGCCTCAACGGTCGTCTCGCGAATTCGTCGAGGCTGATACGGCTCGAAGTTATTTGAGGTACGCGTCAGTCGCGACGAGTGACGCGGTATTTTGCCGACGCGGCGCGATATCAGTGAGCGTTTTTCGTAATAGCGATAACTACAACCGCGGTCCCTTTTACGATCGAAAACCTCGTTGCGAAATTTGCGCGCCGTTGTCACGCGGTTTCCCAATCGTTTGCTTGTGCTCGAAACGGAGTCTCAATTTGAGTTCCGTTGATCTATCGAATGAATTTATCGAATCGAAATCTCGGAGCGACTGATTAATGGAGCAACGTGAGTCGATGTATCAGCTTGAGGAGAAATTAAAAAATTTGTTATTTAAAATTTAAAATTAGCATAAACTAACAATTTTAAATACATGATAATTTATACCCTACTTAAGATTAGCTTGCAATTTCAAAGAACGCGACAACCGTTGCAAAATTTCTTTCATTTGTAACATGAAAAATTAAATCCGAAATTAGAATTCTCGAATCGAGAAGACGAGAAAGCGAAGTGAAAAATCCGAGTATGAGCATTTAAACGCGATCGTACAGCTGTGGATAAATGCAGCATCGTCTATCGTAGTTGAATATCGAAGCGAAATAAAGATATAGGAAACGGAAGCGAGCGCATAGCCGTTTCTTCCTACAAAACATAATGGAACAAATGATTATTTGTCGCCCGTGTGTGTATTGCGCTGTATGAAGACGCGAAGGAACGGACGAATGAACGAATTGCACGCACTGCAAGTGAAATATGTATGTTTGCATTTCCCGTCATAGCGCATGCACCCGGTCGCTCCATTACGCATTCATACGGTAGTGCACGTGAACGAAAGGTACTCGCGTGTTTCGTAGAAAAAAGAGAAACACGGCATTATTTTTGTTTCTCCCCTYTCCTCGTTCGCGCGCTCCAGACATTTTACATTTTGACCGATGTCGTTTAACTTCTGTTCATCCGTCTATTTTTTTTTCTGAGTATCGTTACCAACACAGGTCGAAGAATCTTTACGAAATTGTATTGAGAGATATCGAGAGAGATATCGAAATAATCGAGACGTTTTCAGATCGAAATGGTAAATGCTGAAAATGTTGTTTGTGAAAAATTGGTGCACGATTTCGTGGCGTTTAACTGGCACGGCATTACGTAAATGCAGACTGGCCAGTTTGACGTTTACGTCAATTTATTACAGCCGTTTCACACTTTTGGCTAAAAGTTCTAATCTACATGTGGAAGTGAAATTCGATTGGTTACGCTAACGCACGGTTGACGCTAAGCGACATTTAATGAGAGAGAGAGATTCTAAAAATTCTCAGACGCCCGACATAAAATGACGAGTCATTTCGTAGGTGTCGCAATGGCGCGGCGGATCGTCTCGCGCGTCCTTCGATGAGGCTCGTTCTCGAGGGAATGGCGGGCGCGCGTGGAAGCGAGTAATTAGACGTGTCGCGCGAAGAAGCTTCGTTAGCGATCACGATCGCGTTCCATCGCGCTCGAAAATCTTGTCCGCCGCTTCTCTCCGTGCGCGCGACAGCGAGGTGGAAAAGGCCGCAGGGGGGGAGCAATCGATGCGGAGGGACGCGTTAACTAACCGCCGTTGGAATATCGACTCCGATTAACGCTTTTCCGCGCTTACGTAACGCGCGAGCGTCGTTACGTGCGGCAAAGTGTGCTACGGAAGCCCGACATCACCGAATTGTTATGCATCCGCCGCGCCGTTGTAGCGCGGGCCTGAAATAGGCTGAAGGGCAAAGGGATTGATTCTTGCATATAGTACGTCACTGCGGTATTGCGGGCTTATTCTAGGACGAGTGACTTTTCTTCTTGTGAACTCCCCCCTTCCCCGATCTGCGCGATATTGCGGTACCATCGCGATAATTCGGGTCACAGTTTTTCAGAACGTACTCTCTAAATCGAAATCAGTGAAATTTCACTGATTTCAGTGCTATACTTACAACTGTATCAATCATTGAAATATGCACTGTCTTTCAGTGATGACATACTGATTCTGATTAGTGAAAGTACTCCTCTCTTAATTAAAATCGCTGAGAAATGGTTAATATTTACTAATAATCACAGTTATAAACATAGCACTGCAAATCAGTGAACAATACACTGATTCCTTTTTAGAGAGTAAATGTAGCATTTGAAAAGTCATTTGTACGCAAGATACAACCGCGAAGAGTCGACAGATATTTCTGAATATAAAATTTTTCTGCACGATCTCTCGCTAATTGGGTGGAACTTTAAATTTTATTAGTTTTTCTACAAATTCATTTCCGAAATGTCGAGCAACGGAAAACCCGGTATCGTCCGGCGTACAGTTTGTCGTGAGATGACACACGGTCCTCTCGTGAGACGCGTCTAGTCCTTTCGTCGTTGTCAGAGCGAGCGAAGCCGGCAAAATCCGAGTGCCACCATCGGTAACGGATCTGCCTCGGTTTCGCGAGCGGCTTCCTCGCGACGTTTTACCGTTAACGACCTAAATCGGACGGCGAGAGATGCGCGTCGTTTCGCGAGGGCACTTCTTGCGACAAATGTTGTGGTCGAAAAGTTGTGGTCGATTCTCTTTCTCATTTTTTGTTTTTTTTTTCACATTTTTCCCGGCGAGAATATCGATGTGCTCGTAAAGAAAATTTAGAAATGGTCGACCTGCTCGATAAAAATTTATTTTATTTTCGTAGGTTTGTTCTCATAACGCTTTGTTCTTTACTAGTGCTTGAGCTCGATAGCGGAATAAGTTTATATTTAGGATAATGCGAGTTTGGAAAAATTAACTTTGCAGTGCGTTTATTAAAAGTAAAAACTTTCTTTTATTTTGTGTTTCTTCTAAATTATATAAAGTTACATACCTTCACGAAAAAGGACAGGTGCACATTGATAGCTCTACTCCGGTTTGTGTACGTATAAAATTTGAAAGTATTTATGAAAATGCAACGAACAATGTTGCAGTAAGAGAGCCGGTTTTGCGCACACATATTTTATGCGTTCGAAACAAGCAGGAAAGAATCTTGTTCTTCGTCGGAAATTAAACTCTGGTCCGCAAGTTTGCGATTCGCACAGGGCTCCGTAACGTGATGCTCTTCGCTATTGCTGTGCGTATGTACATGAGCAACAATAGTTTGCGTCTACGTGAACTATCATATGATCTATGTAGATATTATGCATAATCCATGAACCGTGCATGAACCGTACACACTTCTGCTTGGTTGTGGATCTAGCTTAACACGCGGGGGAAGCACACCGATACGGTCTGATCGATGGGTACACACGTCTCGCCTGCCGATGAGTCGTGTCCGAGTGTATCTTCGGTTGCCCGTCCGATCGATGTTTGTCTCACGGTCGTCGAATCCGCAACCGGTATCGCGAAAGATTCCTTCGCCAGAGACTCGCGGCGATTCTCGGTGGAGTCCTTTTTTTCCGCGAGTCTCACGGTGACTCGACGATATCGAGTTAACCTTGCAGCGATGATAGCGAGTCATTAAGTAGACCGAGTGGCAGTACGTTTTTAAAACTTGCAATTGGTAAAAGTAAAGAGATGAAAAATCGAATCTTAAAACACCATAATTAATTACGAGACTGACGCGTTTGATGGGAAAAGAGACGCCTTCGCTCGTCGAATACTCGGCAAGCGTGGATTTTCGCACGGAGCGGCGCTTGTTTGTGGAATATTTGCCGAGTGAACACATCGACCGTTTTTAGGTCGTTAAATTCGATCTTCTTTTTGTTTTCGTCTGCGCGGGAAGGTCGCGCGTCTTGTCACGTCGGAGGAATACAGATCGCGCGCTGTTATCTGTGATAGGTGCGCCTTGGTGGTGATTAAGCACTCGATAACGCGACAGAAGGCCGCCTATAATCTCTCATTCAGTTGAAGTTCCGTTTTAAATTGCGTTCACGTCGTAATCAACGCGCAAAGATGACTCGCGCTACGCTTCACGACGTGCCGATAACGAGTCGAGAATTAACCGAAACATTCGACGACGAATGGATTTTGCGTGTTGTCGACGTTTGCCGCCAAATTCTGGAAAGTACGTTTGGAAAACACGTCGCATTTTGTATCGCGATCAAGTCGTATACACAATGATGAACCAAATTAATCGTTTACTCGACAGCTGACTGATAATGCAATTGCCTCAGATACGCGGAACGTGACTGTTATCATTCAATCATTACTGATATTACCCGGTTTATAAAAGATTTATCGTAACCGTGGATCGATTCCTTTATGTTGCTAAAAGTACACTCTAATCTATTTAATATTGTCGAGAGTATCCAAGATTAAGCGATAATTTTTACAAGTTACAATGACAGAGCGTCCAGTTTCGAAATAAACACGAAAGTGCCCGTGGCTTGTCGAGGAGAAAATTTACGTGGAGGACACGTAGCAGGCTCGCAGGCCACGAACGGCCGTTTAAAAACGGCGTTGCTTAGCAGGCGGCCCATTTCGCGCAGCGGTCGATCGTCCCACGAAATCGAAACGTGACTAATCGCCGAAGGCGAGGAACGCCATGGTGGACGTGCGACGCAGCTGATATTTATCGGCGCTGTGAAAACCGGCAACGTGTAACGTTAGCCTTCGTGATCGACGACAAAGAGACCTGCCTATTTCCGAATCTGTAAGCGTTGCTACTCGATCCGCGCGATTTAACATTCGCTATCGAATATTAGATAGCTTCCTTATAGCGTGTCAATTGAAATTGGTTTGAAATTAATTATTGACTTTAGCTGCTTAAAATGTAAACGCGAGGAAATTATATCTATTCGTTTGCGGAAGTGATTATCTTTATTTATTTGCGAGACACATTTTCTCTATTTATAGCGTCGAAAATTTAATTCACTGGAATCATCACCGTTTCTCTCGGTCGACGAATTTGAAAAATGTATGAAAACGCGCGAAATTTTATTTTGAGAGAAATTCTATTTTTAAATATTTTTAAATATTGCTATTCCCAATTATCAAATGGTCTCTGTAACCATCGATAACGTCTCTAATCAAATAATTATAAGTACAATTAAAAAACGCGTTCAATATATGTGCGCGCGTTAACATTCGATATCGACTGTTGCATTCGATTAGCTTACCGCGATATCTATCGAATCTCGTGACCGGCGTAATCTGTACCGCAATTAGCATATATGAATAAAGAAACCATGAATCCATCGAGTCTACTAGCTAGCACGTTATATGAATGAGTACGTATTTATGACTTAATTCATTCGATTAACTCTTATCGGAACGATAGATAGACAAATCACGTTTTTGAATAAAGAAGATAAAAGTTAACTTTATAATTGTACTTTTTAACGAAATTACTATGAATAGGCGATAAAAGATCCTTCGTAGATACGCCATTTTTAAGAAGCGTTTTACGGAAGCGTAACACTTCGTACCGGTCTACATATTTATCGAAATTAAGAAATTAGGAAAAATTATTCTCCAGAGAGATAAAGACTATGTAACAAAAAATTCCTCGAGCGTTTCTTAATTTAGGTATCCGGCAGTCTTTCATTACGCTCTATAAATCCGACGGGGTTATGACGACCGTCATGCGTGCTTCTTTGATCCCCTTTCTCCTTACTGGACAATTTCGAAATAGCATGCACGTTCTCGGAAAACTTGACATTTAAAGAAACTTGACATTTCGTACATTTCGATTACAATCCGCTCGCTAGAGACGATTGGCGTCTCGAATAGAGGATTGTACTCCTGAGACATTCATCTTCCATAAATGTGTGTCAGTATAACATGTTCGGGCGAGTTTGATGAATGGACGCACAGTCGCGTCCTAACTTTGTTATTTAACTGCGACAAAAGTTTCTCGTTTTAATTTCGAAATGTATGGACAAGGGGATTGTAAAGGGAAAGTGTTGCAAACTTATCACTCTTATCAGATGTGAAAATGTTCCAACTTTCACAAAACGGCACATAATTATTACGTTAGTACATTAATATAAATTAGTATTAGCGCCATAAATAATTATAATGAATAACTATTATCACATATATGTGAATACATTACATACATCCTCTTTCTCTCTTTCTCATCTTTCTTCTATTAAATTGGTCGAAGTTATAATACACAGGACGCTACTTGCAGTTACGCCTTCGGATGATTTTTAGTCCCTTATTACGAAATAAGCCCCCCGGCTCGGTCACGCAATGACGTTTCGTATCGTGGGAGTCTCGGATTCGTTCGCGCGAGAAAACGAGCAAAAAGTTTATCACGGAGGACAAAGAACCGTGTCGCGCGTTTTCGACGGAAATCGATCCGGAAAGTATGGTTGCCGCACGCGTCATTGTCGTCGCTACGTGCTCGCTCGATCTTTGCCGAGCGTTGCTTTCCCCGCGCTATCTCTCGCGCAGCCTTCGCCGTTTCAGGGAGAGAAAGGGGAGCGAGAGCGAGAAGGGCTCTCTCTTTCTCTTTCTCTCGCCTTCGATCGCTCTTCCTCGCGCGCTCTCCTCCCGAGCTTTGCCGCTCGTCGGTTCTCGAGGGACGACAACGGGGCGAGTTCCCGAAATAATCGTGCGTATCGATCCCCGCGCGACCCGTACAGGGTGAATTTATTCTCGTGCACGGGGTGAACGGAGAGAAGAGAGAGAGGAGAGAAGGGACTGAACGAGCGGGCGAGCGTGCTTCGTTACTTAATCGCTCTGTGTTCGAAATGGGGATCGTCACAACGGCCATGTCGGCATCGGGGCTGTCGCCACGTGCGTTTTTTCAACCTTAAGCGGAAACGTAACGGGAGACAGCGAGAACTCACGATAACAAAATGGATTCTCGGTAGGATTCTGTCAGAGGGATACGATCTTAAAACTCGGCCGATCGTATCGATGACTAAAAATAATGAAAAATTATTCAGAAATGAGAAAGCTGAAAAATAAATTACTTTCAACCGTAAGTTTTCTCACGTAAGACCTATTTACGCGACTTTCCGAGTTAAAATTGCCGCAATACTTGAAGCATAGCATCGCGAGTTCTATCGTGCGAATGTCTCAACCGAGTGACACATGAAAATCTCGAGTCGTGACTATTTCCGCGTGGCTATCGTAGTTGCGAGCGTGCGGAATTTTCCTGCGTCAGCAGCGTCGAAATTAACAGTGCAATGGTTACCTCAGCGTGTTTTGTCGAACGTATGTTCGAGTTGCTAACATTTCCGTTTAACTTTCAAAGCCGATTGTTACTTATAAATGCAAATCTCCTTTTTATTATGCAAATGTAAGATAATATAGGTACATTGTAATATTACGATGTTAGTCATTAATTTGTAAATGTTTATAATTAGTTTTATCAAGATATTTACTGAATTAAATTGTGAACACGATTCAAATTTGTGAAAATGATTATGAAAAAAAATCTTTGTGCCTTGTGATCAGTTGCGTATCTCGTGAATTGGTTAATACTTTTACTATTTTATTTTAAAAATATAAAAGTCATATAAAAATACAAAAGAGCAAACATTAATATATATCGCATAAAACGTAAAGATAAATGTGTGCAATTTTTTGCCGAAAGACGAAGGAAGAGAAAGAGAGAGAGAGAGAGAGACGTGTCGAAAATCGCAGAAATGAATATTGGAGGGACTTTGTGATTCGTTTGGCGACTTGGAGAAACTGCTCTTGCTTCCAGCGCAGTTTTTGCCGGCCCCCGTCAAATCCAGCTTCCTTTTTTTCCGAGTTCATTGTTTTGCGCGCGCGTTTTGTCTGCGATGTCGTGTCGTATTGTATTCATTGTTTGGAGGACAGGTAAAAGAAGAGAAGGTCGCCCCGTGGTTCAGCGGGAAATATATTTGATCGTACATCTCACAAATGTCGTCACGCCGAGTCTAATCTTTTATTAGCAACTCGCACAATCTGTATTTTATTAGCCACGTAACGTCATGGAATGACGGCTTGTCTTTTTTCCAAATGAAATTCGAATGACAGAAGGATCTTAGCTTAACTCGGGAGTAGGCGCGTGACTTTAACTAACGTTAATAGTCATTTAGATCGATTGTTGCAAATCAAATCTTCTCATAAGAAGAAGCGTATTCGCGCCATCTACTTCTCCACACTGTGAAGAAACATTAAAGAAATTATACGTAAAAGAAAATAATATGATAAACGCCGATAAATTGAGAGATATAAATAAAAAACGAAAAAATGACCGGGACCAGTCCGGGTCGATAAAATCAGATTTGTAATTTTATGTGGGGGGATGAAAATCGGGAAAACAATCATGAATTCGGAAAAAATAACTTGTAATTTTGTGTGTGTATTAATAATTGGAATAGTTACATGTGGGTAAATGCTACTTGAGATTTAATACATAGTCGAGTGTACTTCAACACAAGTGCATTCGAATCACTCTAATCAATATACAGACAAATGTTAACTGCGAGGCGGGCGTATCACGTATGGCGTTCACAAAGTCAAGGCTGCGTAAGCAGGTTTCCGAATATATAAACAGTGGCCAACCAGGCGTGAAATTATCTCTTTCTCTCTCGAATGGAACATGCAGAAGATAATTCTAAGATCGACTCGTTCCGCTACTGTTTTGTAACTGCCTCGCGAAACCTCAGTATTTATCGGTACGTTTGTCGAGGCGTTTTATAACTCGTCTGCATTCTTCTTCCCGTACTTTGTGTAACGATCGTACAACGAAAGTCTGAAATACGATTATCGACGCGAAATTGTCAACGACAAAGTTGTTCGAAATAAGATAAATCGGAATAGATTTTATGACTTCCATCGACGTAAATTTTATTTTTTCCATACATAATTACAGAAAATTTCCGAAAAACTGCAGGAACAATCACCGATCGCAATTAGTATACAAATTTTTTGCTATTTGAAGCTGTCCAGCGTTATCTAGATCGTCAGCTTGTACTGTTTTCTTCGATTGCATGACTTGCTCAAACAATATTTTTCTACGAGAAAACAGTAGCTGCTTTTCTCAACTAAAACGGTTTGTTTATGGGTGCAACGGATTTGCATTCCAATTCGTAAAGCGGCACTTTCGATGATACAATGGAACCTTTCTCGATCGTAAGGTAGTTTTCACGAGCATCTCCGAACTAAAATGTAATTCAAGATCCACGAGCGAGCGGCGTTCATTCGTCCGTTCATTCGTGCGAGCGAAGCGAGTAGACTCATCGCGAAAGACCTTCCCCCGAAACAGGCGCACGAAACTCGTTTTAGCTCCATCCTCGCGGCGCGGCGAGGCGGATCTCGCAGCGTTTCTTTCCACACAACAACCGTTCGACGCACACATTTCGTCCAGAAGTCACGTCGTGTCGTATTCGTTGTTCGGCGAGACGAACGAAAGTCGAGAGGGGAGGATGGCAGGCGATCGTCTTTCTCTCGGCAGAGAACAGGCGCGAGGAGACCGAGTACCGTACGTTGAGATCATCTCGTGCGTTTCGTGGTACGTCCCCGCGGCACGTATTACGAATTGTTAATTAGATTGAGCGACGTCGCGTTCGTGGGATGTGTTCGACACGTCGCGATTTTACTGATTCTGCCTTTTGAACAAAAGTATACATTTTTATTTCGATTTAATCGTCCGTAATGCAATCGGCGATTGTCGCACCGCTTCCTATCCACTGTCAGTATCGTCGCCCACAATGTCGCCTCGGTCGCCATGGAAATTCGATTTCTGTGCAAACGAGTGAAATCAAGAAGAAAGCGGTGGACGCGCCGGCAGCGGAACGGATCGAGGAGAGTAGAAAGGCCGCGCTCTGTTGAGTGTATCCGAGCATGTGCGTGCGGAACGCGCGCGTTTGTATGTGTACGAGAGGGTAGGACAAAAGGCGGAGGGTATAAGAGAGAGAGAGAGAGGGGCGCAAGAAACGGACGAGAGAAAGGATGCGCCCGGGTTCTCGGCGGTGATCGAACGTGGGCCTCGTTGTTCGCTGCGTGGCTGCGGGTCGAAGAAGAGGGTCTGAAAGCTGGAAAAGCTGGACGGACGAGGAGGAAGCAAGAAAAGGCGACAGGCGGCGAACGGAGGAGCTGCGCTTCCCTTCCGGAGGGCAGACGGCACGCAGAGGTACGGAATAGTTGCGTACGATTGCGTGCCGTTACGATGAAACGATAATTGGTCGCGAGAAAATTGCGGGGACTTGCCGGTATCCGAAAACGATTGCTATGAATTATGATCGATTAGAATCATACGATTTGCTTCTAGAGAAAACGAGCAAGAAGAGAAAGGATCGTGCGAAATACTCGTTGTGTCACTAATCTGTTAAATTAGATATTCAATTTTACAAATTACGCGCGTTCGTTATGTCTGTTATTTTCAATGTGAAGCTCAGTGACATAAACACAAGTAATGCAAATGCATTTTCGAAATTCGTATAAATGAGTGAATGTAGCACGTTGCGTTCCATTTAGCGTTTTATCTATTTATGGTACGGAATGTGTGTGTGTGTGTGTGTGTTATATCGCACGTGTAGTAGTACGGTTACGTGCGTACTTTCTTCTGCATAACATCGTTCAGTGACGGTCGCTTTTGCCGATTAATAATTAATTGCGTCCATTTAAATTTAGAAATTATCGAATTTGTATCAAACGAGTAGAACGACTCCATGTTGGCAATCTGCGATCGTAAAATCAGCGAGCGAACGATAGTTATATATCGTACGACATTACGAGGGGAAGTTTTCCATTTACCGTTAGCAATTCCCGGTACCGCCCCTGTTAGGGTCGTTTCCTCGTCGAGTGATTGACCATAGGCACTTTTAGTATGTACTATTAGGATATGTAATCGGTTCATCTAAGTTGCGGCCCAAATACGAAATTCTACATTATCCGACAGCAACCATAATCTAATCGCGAGCGATTAGACTACGTATCTTCCATTGTTTCCTAGTTGACCCAGAAAAAAACAATTTTCGTTTAAATTTATCTGCAAAATGTGAACAACCATGATAAATATCGAGAGATATTTTTTGGATATTTCTAATCAAATTATTTTAATTTTTGTAACATTATAGCATATATTAGAACGAAATGATGGATTTATTAAATGCTAATATAGAAAAAGTTTAAGTTAGATCTTTATTTATTGTTGAACAAAAAAGAAACAACTATTGTCCTAGAAAAAAGTATTTTTTTAAAGATATAAATAAATATGTAACATATTAAAATTCATTCATTTTTCATGGAGGTCTGTTAAACTTTCTTTCGCGAGTATTTCTATTTTGATATTCTTCTCTATTATAAAAACTTGCAGTGCGTTGCACGTTTGTTATTTTTCATTTATCCTTTTTCCGCGTTGGCGCTAGAACAATGAACGTCTATTACGCGGCGCACTCTTTCAGCTTTGACGCTAGATGATTTAAATGACAATGACCGTGTCAAGTGGAGTTAGTTCTGAGCACTATCCTCGGCTACTCGATCGGCTCTCACTCTCACCATTATGCTAATAAGTCGCTATTGTTGTCAGTTACGACCATATGTTAGCTGGGTACTAATAACTCCTTTGTTTACTTACTTATTGAGAATTTAAGGTGTCACGAGAACTTACGTGATGAGACTTTGAGTGGTTAATCTATCGTTAATAAACAAATCACTAAAAGTACGCGTAGCTACAATCTTAATTCAAAACATAAATTTACAAATATAAATGTTGATTTTCTAATTTTTATAATATCTATTGTCTTAACAACATTATCAACATTGTCTATATCACTAAATATCTACTACGGTACTCTAAATATTTATAATGCTCTGTAATGTCAAGAGAGTTCACGAGTCGGACGACGTGATCTAAATAAATAAATTATGCGGAATATTACTGCGTAGCATGCGTGAGTGAACATGTACATCCAAATAACCGTTGATCGTTTACATTCGAGTAAAAATTACCATGTAAAAGTCGCACGGAACGCGATAGATTCGATGTTGCATTTGGTGATAATCGAATTTCCGTAACGTCTAGCAACGTCTATCGACTCATTAGGTGTTGCCCATTATGGAGAAGGGGAGACGCGGTTACACGAGGACCATCGGGTGATCGATACGAGTTGACTGGTACATTCGTGTGTCATGAATGCCTATCCGTGGCGCGTACGAAATTTGAACATTGAATTGCCAGACTACGTTTACCATTTCACCGTTCTTTCTAAATGAACTGATGTTTATTGGTAAACTATTTTATATGATCTAATAATTATATTAACTCGTTTGTAACTTGAAACAATTACGTTTTGGATTTATTGATTTTAATAATTGTAATTAAATAGAATTAAAAATAAATGGTTGCATTATTCGTGATAAAGCTTTTAAAAGAATCGTGTGTTCTGAAGTGTTCAGTAGAAATTATAAATTTAGATATTTTGAAAATTAAAAAAATTCAGGAAACTTTTTCTTCTGATTTTGTTTTCAATTATGCTCTGTCGAGATATTAGATTTTCAATAATATCAATTTCTCTCTCTCTCTTTTCCTCTCTTTCTCTGCAAACGATATCTATTAAATACAATATCGGGAAATTCCAGCATAATCTAATAGAGAATTGGATTGAATAAATGACTCGAGTAACTCCGACCGCTGTTAGTGGTGAACGATTTGTTTTAAAATAATCAATTTAATATGCGATAACATCGACACCAAATTAACGCGAGAAAAACTCAGCGCGTTCGATGTACTAACACCGATGCGAAAAATAATTTATCGTGCCGTTTATGCGACGGTCGCGAAGAGGCGCATTGTAACCGCGGTTCCATTCATGGTGATTATTTGTCTCGTTTAACACAGACCTTGTCTTTCTGTGCGGACTGGAAAGAGATCAATGACAGATGTTATACAATACATTCCGAACAATAGATCGACGACACGGAGATCGCATCCGTTCGATTGCTCGAATGGCAATCGTAGTAAGATGAATACGCGCAAGTAAGTCGCGTAAATGTTGGATATGCAAGATTACGTTTCTCTTTTGACTAGTAATTAGGTGCCTAAAACTAAAAAAATTAAGACAAAGATAAAAAAAGTTAATTTTGAATATTAGACAAAATCTTTCAATATTCTTCTTTTATATCAAGAGAAAATCATTATATAAAAGTTTTTCGCACGCTTTTTCGTTTTTTATTTATGCCTCTCAATTTATTGGCATTATCATTTTTCTTTTACGTAGTTTTTTAATGTTTCTTCCTCTAGTGGAAAAATGAACAGCACTGATACGCTTATTATGAATTTTGATATATTTGCAACAGTCGGTCTAAATGGTCATACTGCGTCCACTTACAGTAGTCTTTTATCTTCTTCGCATCTTTAACATCTGAACGTTGCGTGTCCCTCACAATTAATATAACATAGTACAAGAAAAATATACAATTATGGAGCGTACATCTTATAATGAAAAATAATCTTCGAAGGTTTTTTTTTAAGTTTATTAAACTAAATGTTTTCTCCGAGAAAGAGAGAAAAGAGATTTAGCTTATTTGTATAAATTTAAAAAATATAGTTTTTATTATAAAAAAGTTTTATTTTATTTATATAAATTTAAAAAATACAGTTTTCTTATTAATGCGTATTGTTACATATTAACGTACTAATCAATTTTAATAAATAAAATATTATATAAAAATATATTAATCTCATATTTATTAACATATTTTATTAAATTTACGTGTACATGTAATCACATATGTGTAAATATGTTATTTTAAATTTAATAAGTTTAATGAAAATAATAGATTTTAAAAAAGAAAAGAAAAGAAGGAAAAAATGACAATAAAATTATTTCCATTAATTAGTATGTTTCTATAATAAATATATAAATTATTGGAATGTTTTCCTATTAATTTTATTACTTGTAACATATATATGTACAAAAATATATATCGATCAATATGACCAGAACGTGCCTATTAACGTTAATTAAATTCACGCGCTTTCGGGTTAAATTTGTACTCTATCATATAGTGCTAATTTTGTACATATATTGTTAAGAAGAGAGTTTTAGAAGAGAACACTTTGTCTAAACCTTTGCGTTGCGATTCGCAATGATACTTGTACGTTATAATACATCCACTTGCGAAATATCTTGTTTTGATGCAACGAATTTCATTTTTGACACAATTGCGACTCGTATGCAGGAACGATTAATGTTTCAGCGAGTTTCATAATTTTTCTCACGTTTTTCACGACCTTTTCTGTCGTTTTTGATATATCAAATCGAAAGCGATTTGATACGTGTCTTACATATTAATCGATTAGAAATCTGTATTTACGCAGAGAGAAACTAGATACTAGTTTTGCAGATAGTAAATTCACGCATTTTACACATTACATGCATTTACGTGTATTCGCCGACAAGTATGATGTATGTACGCGTAACATCAAGCTTCTTTTGTTTCTTCTATATGATAATCCACGCATAGAAACGACGTCCCAAGTGACGTGTATTGCTAAACAGATATAGCTTAGATAATAATTTATGCAATATCCGTGAAATGATACAAATCGATCGATAGATATTAAATTAAAAATAGAAAGTACGGGAATAGGAAATTCGAAAATTGACATAGCTTATTGATGTTATTATTTTCTATACGATAAAACGCATAATAACAATACTCTCTTTACGTGACTAACGAAAAAATGATCGCCAGAATAATTCGTTTCGCGACACGTACGCACCGATCGGCGCTCGTATTATTTCCCTTCGATCGTTTCTCAAGCGTACCTGCTCGCACGCGATTCCATATAAGAAGGTCGACGCTGCGCGTCGTAACGTGCCTTTTGAAACTCGATATATGTGTGTGTGGCACAGATTCGTACTACGCACATACACACATACGCATACACGTGCACGCGTATCGAGCGGGCAGGAGCGTGCGCACGATAGGTAGTGCACGATAATTCCGCGTCGTTCGCGCAGCTGTCTTAAAAAAATGGAGAACGGTCTCCTGGTAAAAAAAAAAGAAGAACCGATGCCTGTAGACTCCGCCCCGCGCTGACGAACGGAGCCGAAAAACTTTCTAGCTTTTTATCGCCCGAGAGACGACGGGGAATCGTCGATTCTCCGTACGTTCCCCCTCGTCGAGAGAGCGCGACCTTTATATGCGAAGTTCGATCGCACGTCAGCTGTTGTGCGTTAAACATGTATAAGGATTGCGCGAAGCGTGATCGTATTTGTTATGTTTAATTCTGTTTTGGCCGTGTCGGCTCGGAACACACGTGTTCTTTGTATATGCGGATATATTAAGTTTCGTGTTAAATGAAGAAGCTTAAAATTTTTCATCACATTTAATTTTATCAACTAATTAAAAAATTATATCTGTTATCGCACTTAATTAGCTTTACGATAATTTTTTCTATCCGCTCTTTTTTTTGTTCGTTCTATTCGTTCTATTTGCATTGTACTGCACGCTACAAATAAAGAGTTAGACATTATACCCAAGCAGAATGAGTTTTGCGCCCATAAAAAACTTTCAAAAGTACAGTGAATGGGACGCGTACGCGTGATGTAATCCTCTTTTGCGTACTTTTCTCGGATGAATATACTAGCTACTTGTGTAAGTTACTTTTTTAACATTTCTAAAAAGCGAGCGAGGCAAACGAGATTTATTAAAATCTCGGGCATAAGATACTTAAAGTATCAGATTCTTTATTCTGCGAATTTTACCTTTTCTCGAAGTGTAATCCAAAACAATGAAAGGTGCAATAAAGAAAGAATTCAAACTAGCGATTTTCATATTTTCTATTTGCGAAATGCGAGATATCTTATTATTTGAAAAAAATTATTAATAATCCATTTGTCTTTACAATCACTTAAAAATTAATTGTCTGTTGCAAATTCTTTAGTGATCTTAAAGTTTTTTTGAACGATAATTCTGAGGATGCTTCATCGTCATTGTCTCGTTTAGTACTTTATGAGATTCGATTTGTTTCAAATTGACGCGAAAAAAATTGAACACTGGGAAGATATTGAGTAGGATGCGAGCAAGGCTCGGCATTAATTGTGACATATCAGCCATTGAACGGCTCGGCGAGAACGGGGCTGACAAATACCGCTATTCAGGTTTTCTGCATTATATACGTTTCGCTGGCCGCGTCTTCTATTGATATACCGCTCTCCTACTCCCGCAATGTTCGTTCCCCGTTCTAACCTGAGGGACGAACTGGCCCTCTCGCGCGCGTTATTGATTAATGTATTCGATATTCCCGATCGACGCCGTCGCCGACTTCCTCTCTCTCTCTCCCCCTTTCTCTCCCCCTCTCCTGGCCGCTCGCGTCGCATATTCCCCAATCTTATCGATTACCTATATTCGATTTTAATTGTTCGCTATCTCTCCTTCGTTATATCACCTCGCATTAATTTCTGCGCCGCTCTCCACGGCGTTTGGTCGCCGACTATGATTTCCTGATACCACCATAGATATAAACTATTACTAGATGAGTGATAAGTGAATTGTTGCGTTATCCTAATTTCATGTCGGTTAGCGATGTTTATCATCACGCTACTGTACGTAATGAAATGTATACAGTAATATATTCCAGATATTTCACAAATTGATTCACATATATTTTTTTAACAGCAGATATACGATATATACAATACGTATTTTTTATCTCCTTATGTCTCAAAATTTTAATTTGAAAATCAAGTAGGCGGTGCGTATCCAAATTACGAAACCTATTCGTTTTAATTCTAAAGACATTATTATAGACGTGCATAGACTCTAAACGCGTAGATTCTCGTACTTGATCATCTCTCACGTAATCTGCCACGCATGTTTTGACGTCTTTGCTTCGGATCGATAGCGTAATGCCAATCTGCCGAGACAATCCGGATAGAAGCCGCATAGAAGCGTTTAATCGTCGCTCCCCCTTAACCGATTTCGACGAACGTTCCTACATGTGGCCCTCAATTTGCATTCCTGTCGACCGAGCCTCCGACCGAAGACATCCCTTCTCTCTTCGTCTCTTCCCCCCCC
>JANQDE010000005.1:1692982-1784907 GCA_037157785.1 Cephalotes varians | reverse complement strand
CCCCCCCCCCCCTCTCTCTCTCTTTCTCTCCTCCTTACTCATTCTCTACATGTCGATTCCTCTCACGCGAGAACGCTTCTCGACATTGCTAAACCTAAACCGCTCATTTGGACGCGGCTGAATGTCTGGAGATTTGCGCGCGCTGAGCCTAAGAAGCCAGCCACGACTGGACGGCTGACAAAAACGCCGGCATTTCGCTCGGTTTCTCCGCTCATGCGAGAATGCTCGAGAGGCACGGAGAGATGGAGGTCGCTGCTGAGAGATACTCCGACTCAGCGCGGAAACGACGACGACGACGACAAAGACGACGATAACGTTGATGATGACGCGCAGTCCTGGTCTCCGTCTTTCACTCTGCTTTTCTTGCATCGCCTTCCCTCTCTTTCTCTCTCTCTCTCTCTCTCTCTCTCTCTCTCTCTCTCTCTCACACACACTCACTTTTTGGCTCTTTGCTCGTTCCGTAATCTGGACTGCACGGCGGGTCGCGATTGGACCATGGAAGGCATCGTCGGGAAGGACTGGCGTGGGAGCGAGGAAGACAACGAACGAGCTAGGAAGGGATCGCGGATGAAGGGGTCGAAGGGAGAGGGAGGGTGTTACCGTCGCATTTCAGAGAGAACTTTAGCGCGCTACGAACGGAGGTAGGCTAGCCGGAGCGCGAGCGAGAGAAACTGTATGCGATGAGGAGAAAGAGGAAGAGTAGCGGGCGGTCGTGTCGGAACGGAACAGAGAGAGAGAGAGACGGTAGATAGAACGTGGAACGTGTACAGTGAGAGAGAGAGAAAGAGGGAGAAAGGGATGAGGTGGCAATGGGGGGGAGGGGATCCACAGAACCGACACGTCTCTCTGGCTATGCTGTATGCCGCCAGGCTACCCTGCTTCACATCGGTTCCATCCTTCTCTCTTTCTCCCGTATCTTTATCCATCTCTCTCACTTCCTCTTTCTCTCATCGACGCGACCCAGCTCGTTTCTCCACGTTTCTGTCTCTTTCTCGCGTTCTCTCTCTCTTTCTTCTTCTCTCGCTCGCCACGCGGCACTCGTTCGTTCTCACTCTCGGTCGCCGCTGTGCTGCCTCTGGTTCCTCTTTGCTCGCGCTCGTTCGTTCAATACTCCATGAGAGAGAGAGGTAGGGGAGGGTGGCAAAGGCCAGGGGGAGAGAAGCGACGGCGGCAGCGGGCTCTCTCGCGCGCGCAAACCCAACGGACTCATGGAACACGATTCCATCGTTGGTTGGTGGGCTACGAATGGTTCGTTCGCACGATCGAAACCAGCCCGACTGAAGGAGAACCGAGGGAGAGTAGCGGGAAAATCCCGGGTTTCTCCCTCGCGCTAACGTGGAACGAAACCACGCGCTCGATCGGGTCGAAACGCGCGAGCCCTCGAAAGAGAGAGAGAGAGACAAATCGGACGTGCCGTTTCTGAATAGTTGACGAGCTCGGTTACGACTGGCTAATAACATAATTTATAAATCGACGATCTATCGTTTATATCAAACTCCGGCGAATGTCGACTTGCGTCGCACCATTCGGGTGTCTATTAGATAATTCAGAACGTACGTACGAGAGAGGAAAAGAATCCTTGGATATACGATCCAGTTTATGGCTTCCGCGTTCGGAATTCCGGAACGTAGATATCAACGGTCAGTTCGAGACGGATGAGAAATGATAACGGATACTTAGTCGGAAAAGAGTCGCGGCAAACACTCGTGCGTAATGCGTGCGCGTGTTAATTTTGAAATATTATTTATTTTTTTGTTTTGACATAAAAAAAGATGTCACTGGAGTACTATGAATGTTTATGTATTTTTTTGACTCTATTATCTCTTCAACTGACATCATATTTCTTATCTCCCTCTTGGTAAATCGATTAGACTATAAGTAATACACTCACATAGACTATAAGTAATACACTTATATTCAAGCAGAGAATTAGAGCTTCCGTTCGACAGCGCGTTTAGAAATTTTACTTTATTGGAAAGATGCAGACACATGTGTGAGTTTCGGTCCGGTAAATCCTACCGTCCGTTTAGTATGGCAGTTCTCTCTAAAATCACGTCCTTCATTCACATCGATCGGCAAAGCCGATTGGCATGTTTTGTATATGGCGGGATTGTGTCAGACAGTCCCTGCCGAAATCAGCGTGCCAATTAGTGGAGTCTGACACATCTCTATACACAAAACGTGTCCACTAACTTTGTGTCGATCGGCATAACGGAGATACGGCTAAAATTTATCATCGCTGCATACGCGAGTATATGACATTATTCCATAAATGTGTGTATCCCATATCAATCATTAATAAACGGGATATTAATCTCAATTCCCTTTTGTCAGCGCTTATTTTATGATAATCTCATTCTTTCGAGTCGCATATGACGCGGTAGCGCGGTCGGAAAACCATTTTCCATCGATCCCTCCAAAGACAATATCCAAACGCATAAAGAGCGATACCGTTTGATGCTATTTCCAAGCGATATCAATATATAATATTGCTTCGAAAGTCGTTCAGATTAAACGAGTCGCCTCGGTAGTCGCGCGCCGCGAGGCGTTCGCAATGATGCTGCTGGCGAACGAGGAGCATTCGTCCGCGTTTATACGCGGAAGTGTCCGCTGCGCCAGCGTATGCGTGCGAGCTCGAGTCACCGGCTCCGTTCCGCGTCGCGACGTAAAGCCACTGATTCGTCGCATGTTCTCGCTCTCGCCTTTCCGCGATTCTCTCTGTTCTCTTCCCCATTACTCTCGTCTTTTCTGCCTCTCTCCACTTTCGTTTCCTCTCTGACCGCGCCTCTCCGCTCTTCTGATCGCCCGCAATCGTTGTAAGCCCGCTTGTATGTACCGTGATATACACATATATATGTATATTCACACACATTTATCCGTCTGTCGGTATTGTGACCTCTGGTGATCGATACAGAGAGCCGCTCATTTGCTACGAAGTGGAACGACTACTTCTCTCGCGTCCACCCACCAAAACTCCTTCTCCGTCTTCTTTACCTCCTTTTTGCTTTTGCGAGAGGGTGGTGTCTCTTCCTACTGACACTCGACGAATAATTAGGACGGCATCGTCGTTAGCATGGAGATTTGCCGACTGTCGTTTCTCTCTTCCTTCTCTGGCAGCATCTCCTTTCCTCGTTTTCTTCGCTTCACTCTATATCTGGTAATAGTCAGAGTGAGTTATAATATCGCGATGGGAAAGAGAGAAGGAGATAAACGATAGGACGAAAAAGGAAATGGGAAAACAGAAGGTTGACGAAGCTGTGAAGTGGAAGGCACGAGGGAGAGACATAAAATGAAAGATTGAAAATGTCGAAAAGAAGATAGAGGAAGACGATGGGGAGGGTAAGGAAGAAGAGGTCGCACTGAATTTCGGATCAAATTCAGCGAGCTCGATCGGACTCTTCTCTTCTGTTACCTCTTTTTCCTTCTCTCTCTTTCTCTGTCGCTTCTCTCGATTGCGCACCTCTCCTCCCGCTTCTCTCGCAGCATTCGCACTCGTTCCTTCACCTCGCCCGCTCGCCGGTGCACGTTTTTTTCCAACCCGTTCCTCAGGTATTCCGCCACTCTTAACGGCCGCCTGTTTCTCCCGTCCGCGGACCGACGCGAATCCGCTTCTGGGAGACGTTCCTCTTCGGTTCTTTTTCGATTCTACCGTAAACCTTTCGGAAGAGGGGATACCAAGTTGTCGGAAACTACGTTGAAGCTTTACTAAGTTAAGCAGAGTTGCGATGTTCGATAGATGATCAATCGAAAGGATGTTGATTGATTTTAAAGCATGATTTTTTTTGTTATCCGAAGCTCTTCGCTGGCAAGTACTTTTTTATTATTAGTATTTATTTGAAGAATTAATGTATTCAATCTATTTACAAATCTGTTCATACCAAATGAAATAACAATGGCTACTCTTGTCAACTTTCTCTTATATTTTACTAAGCAAAAATCTGCTTAATAGATATTTGATGACTGCTTGAACTACGCTTATGTTTGTTTCGAGGTTGTCCCGCGAGATATATCACCGCAGCGCGTAACGCTTCCGGCTAATTTTTGCCTGTTCCTCTTACGGTATCGTGACCGCGGTCGCTACTTTATTGCTACTCGCGAACGAAGCTACGGACTTTGCGAGCGAACGAACACATTGTCGCCGCGTCTTTCGCGTAGTAAATATAGTAACAAGATATTAAATAATAATGTATTTAAATCAATCGGGAACCGTTGCGAAGTATTAGTCTTTAAAACACATGGTAATTATTGAAATTGAGGAGAAATAATTAATGGCACGATGACATAAGCATGATTTTACGTTCATTAACATTTTTCATTCATATTCAATGATGCCACGTGTTTCACCGATATTCTTGTACTCCGCGCGTAACTCATTGATAATTAATTCACGGTCGAATGCGTGTGCACCTTGTCCGGATTTATGGTCGACGCACCGTATCGAGGAAATCGACAACGACGACGATAATGCAATGCAAAAATTGCAATGATATGCATAAATGACTTTATATGGTGCTAACTGAGACACTTCGAGAGTGTCGGGGAAACGTTCTGCACGAATACTTTTTTCTGTTTCAACCTACGAGATCATCACTAATTTTTGTATGTTCATCGTCTGAACAATATTCTTGTAATCTTGATTATATAAATTTGCGTGACTCCGTACAAAAGAACGATTAAAAGGGACGATGACGTTTTAAGCCTCAATTTTTGTGGTGAGATAATTAGTTTAATAGAGGTCGATATTGTATAAGATAACATCGTGATTGCTTGATCGATGTCTTATTATTATATATAACAAAGGTATTTGGCAGAATCTCTTGGTATGGTGTAGGTAACTTGTAATGGTAATTAAATTAGCACAAGTTGAAGGTTTTCGTAGTTCTATAGTGTGTTACAGTTGGAATTGTGTTTTAATTTATATATACCCTCTGCTTGCTCTACATTTTATTATTTACATTTAACTATTTTTTGAGAAGAATTGGAATTTTACCACGGAAATATTCGATTTAGAGCGCATCGGAATCTACCGCTTTCGAATAAAATAACTTTCTATTTTTAAATTGCTTTAAAAAATAGAAAGTCCATTTCAAAATATCCTATGAACATTTTGTTAAATCAACGTATAAAATCTTTATTTTGAAATGCCCTATAAAATCGATTACTTGTTTTCAATATTTATCTAGATTATTATAAACATAAATTCGATAGATTTTAAATATTTACCTAATCGATTAATTTCTACTGTGATTTAATTCCGTCGGAGAAAGCAAACACAGAACATGGCACAGCTTTCATTAATACATGGCGCTTTTTTCTCGAGTTATCCAAGCGTCGCTTAGCAAAAGGTCTCGACAACTGATAATCGGTAATTAACTTTGTAGTGATCGAACAACATCGACACTCGTATATTTGCTGCACGAACACAAACGGTTATTAGCTGCAATATATCACGTTTCGCTACACGAACAAATCGGTCCGCAACATAACGCAATGTTATCTTGCAACGCTTTCAGGTGCGCAACGCTATCATTGCATGTCGTTTATTCTTGATTTCCTGCCGCCCTCGCGCTTGTTACATCATCGTTATATTTATTACCTCAGCATTAATTCGTGTTATAATGATATAAATGTTCCACAGTGGGCATGGAAGGATGGGGCATATCGTTCGCTGTCGATTCATGTCAATCGACATTATCAATCTGTTATATTATATTTATATGAACGCGTGTGAAAAAACATTAATATACGAAATAATCAAATCACAGTCTGATGGAATAAAATTTTATTTTTCATGAGATGATTAATTTGCCAAGCCTATTTTATAATTCCGAATAATTAGATATATGTGCTTTTTCAAAATTTATTATTTACCCAAAAACGCATTTCTTAATTAACAATGCAAATTAACAGTATGTAAGAGATAAATTAAAATGCATTTTCTGTAAACAACTTTTTAGGGATAGAGTCGAAAGAAAATGATACGTTTAAGTGCTCAATTAATGTGAATCTCTTTCAATTGATTAAAAATTAAGTTTCATTATTTTTTTATAAAAATCATTATTATTCACGGAAAGTTAATCGGTTGTACGTGTGCGATCTGAATAATCCAGAAAAGAACAAGTAGCTAATCGTTATAGTGCTTTGGAGAAAGAGAGAGAGAGAGAGAGAGCAAGTTTGCTAATAACCTTTAGAATTAATTTTTAAATAAGAAATTTGCATATAATAGTTACTTAAATAAATGACAATAATATCGTTGACATTAACGTTTATAAAAAGCACATCGTCGAAACACGACGTCTAGACGAGATCCGGATATACCGCCGGCACTGGCAATTTACGGCGCGGTATTGCGAATTTATTACGGACATCGTCGATTATGCAGTTACGCGTAAAATAGGAACGATGAAAAATCGGGTCGGCCGATATTGTGCTCGAGAGCGGCGAGTTACACGGTTTGTTCCAGGTATTCCAGCACTTTTTTTTTTTACTGATTCTGTGATTGTATGCTAGTGCCATTTTTTTTACCAATTTTGCGATCAATGTCGTTACAAGTTTTCTTGCAAAATCGATTCGGCGGCACCGTATATTTCTTTGAAAAAGAAATTGATAATTTTCAAATTATTATATAAATAATTGAAAATTTGAGAATTAAACATTTTAGAGATATATATCAATATAAATAATATATATATATATATATATATATATTTATTTATTTAATTTAATTTTAAACTTTACATAGCTTTTCGAGTTAAGATCTTATGAAGTGATAAAATTTTGTATCTTGCATCTTAATAAAATATTAATAAACTGACTTTCGTACAATTAAGATTCCTCTAGAGCGATTGTTGGTGTTCAAAGTTCGTGAAAAGTCTCATAAGTATTGATATAGGTGTTACGGTACCGAACATTTTTTAGAGACAATCACGTACTCTCTCGTAGGAAAGACGCGAGATGCTAGCGAGAAAGTCTAGAAAGGAGCAGAGAGAGAGAGAGAGAGAGAGAGAGAGAGAGAGAGAGAAAGAGAGAGATGGGTTATCCGGAAGAGAGCGGTGCTCATAGGAGCACGTACGCTTCGCTCTGCGCTCGAAATCGCGCGACGTTTATCGCGATATGAAAGATGAAACAAAACGATAAAACGGCGCTGGGTTTGTTTGTTCGTTCGAGTCGCGTGCGAAATTGGAATGTATCGTCGCAACGACGTTCGCGTTTGATATTGAGGTGTCGACTCGCGTAAGAACAAATTTATCGTGTATATGACATTTATTAATTTATTAACGGTTAGAAATGATATGTACATAAATCATCCAAACATATATGTATAAAACTTATTATAACTCGTTAATTTATTAAGAACTTGATACTTTTGCTATTATTAAATTTTATTAATTATTAAAAATACTATTAAATTTATTAGATAATAATTGAAAATTATTATTATATATGAGATGTCTTAAGTACATACAACAACATCATGTAACGTGGTAATGCAAAACGGTCGAGTGTGCACGCAGGTGCGAGAGGAACGTAATAAGATTCGTACCGTTGCATCCGTTGCTATGTAAGCTGCTCTTCACTGAATTTTCGGCAGGAATACAAATTTCTGCGCTGGTGCCGCTTGCGTGTTCGAGATAATTTCGTCACGCGAGGGTGAAGAAATAATTACTCGATTGCACGATTACCCGATCAATATATACTAGACTAAGGAAAGTCAATTTAATCGCGCGTAATATGACAGGAAATATTCACAGTTAGCGGTGGATAATGAAGATATTAAATTAGAACATTTTTTTTAATATTAATTTTAGGAATTATTAGTGCAATTATATACATATTTATTTTCTTTCGCTACTGAAATTTACTTCGCTGTCTAAATTGCACACAGTACTTTCAATTACGATTCAAAATCCATATTTACGAAGAAAAATATTTTTTTTTACACATTACATGTATTTGCTTTCCTATAATGATACTTGTAGACGATAAAAGCAGATTGTTGCATCCCTGTTATCTACCTCGAATGCATATCGAGAAACATTGTGGAATCTCGGTCTATAATTCGCGCGTGGGCGAACCAACACCGTTACGATCTCCGTTTCCCGTGGTTGCGCGATCTCGTCGGAATCGGTGCCGGTGCGAGCGTTGAATCGCGATTTTCACGGCGAAACACATCGATGATGGAAAAAAAGGTGGCCACTCGCTGTGTGCGCCCGTACTCACTCTCTCTCTCTCTCTCTCTCTCTCTCTCTCTCTCTCTCTCTCTCTCTCTCTCGCGCGAGGAAACGCGTGGTCGTATCGTTCCTCTTCCCATGGTTGGCGTCGTTAAATCGATCCAGGAAATGGCGGTCGATTATAAAAGTAAATTATCGCGGGCAAAGACATCGGTAATCACCGATTTCCAAATAACCGTTAAATTGCAACCGCCCGGGCGTTGTTTGCCCGGGCGAGACTCGGTCGCAAAAATTTACGTAAACATCTCGCGACCCCGGTAGCTGTAACCGACCGTGAGATGGCTATTTCGCTGTCCAAGTACTTTTAAAATGACTCAAGTTTTTTATCGGACGACTCGCGATCGGGTTGCGGCCATTTGCGGACATTCGTCACCGCTCGCGTCATCGCATACGTCGTTACGACGCGGGAAAGCAGTTTATATCTTCGTTTTGCCGCGGATGCATTACGCAAGCTTGGTCGTTAAAGAGACAAATACTTCATGTAGTAATCTAATTTGATACGACACCCCTTTACAAATTCGAAGTCTTGTAGGTTTATCAGCCTAAAATAGTTTAAGGTTGACTGCTTAAGGTAATACTTGATTGTCTTTACGCGAAAGTAAGAATTGATTTTTTAACAAGCGATTTTTATTCAGTCTTTATTTAAAAAGTAGCTTGATCTTTTCTCTACGATCGATAGTACATTTAACATTTTTAATGCCGTCAGAATCAGCTGTTCGATGCCTTAACGTACCATTGACGGTCCTCGTATTAATCACGTTATTCACCTGTGCAGTATACGCGCGCATAATTTATGTAATATTCCAGCTATTATCTCATGCATAATTCATGCGGACGAAGTGACGAGAAGCAACAGCAATTTTTTTATCGGTTATTTAGATTATTTGTAACGCAGTAGACCATCATTGCGTAGAAGGATTTAACGTTTATACACTTGGACACGTTCATCGAGAACGATCAATCCGAGATCGAATCTCGCGTGTCCGTAATCTCTCTCTCTCTCTTCCTCTCACCGAAACCCGCGAATCCGCGCGACGCGATCGCGCGCGCTGTCGCGCGATGAATAAGGGGCCTCCGCGCGAATTTACCGCGGTGCAAATGATCGGTCGTTCCCGCTTCGCGAGGTGCGGCTCCGCGAAATTTGATCGTCGCGATATCGCGCCGAAACGCGCGACGGCGCGAAAGACCGCGAGAGAGTAGATCCCCGCGTACAATATCGCGCGCTGTAAATCAGTCGGAACAACGAACGCGCCCGTCGGTAAACGCGCGCGTCCAGCGCGACGTAATTTATCTCCGTACGAAAACGATAATTAGTCTCGTTGCGGCGGGATGCGACGCGGCGCGGCGAATGCTAGCGATCGCGTATCCGTTGCTTTTACGTGCACGTTTTTTTTTTGTATCGCGACCGTTTATTTCGTTTCCGGTAGTGGATCGGATGGATCGATACATCGGGTCGTGCGCGCCTCTCGAGACGTCTGTTCGCGAGGTGATTTGTGTGTTACGATTCATAAGGAAAAATAAAGTCCTTATCTCTGTGCCGCGAGAAATTTTTGATATCGATAATCGAGCGTTAACCAAGCCGAATTGATAGTTTAGGAAATGTTTAAATGAAACAGGATTGCCTCTCTATCATCGAATCATATCGTAAATATTGCATAATTAGTGATGATTAGGAAGAAAATTCCATGCAATAATTAAAATCAATTTAGAGAGGCAAAAGGAAGTAGAATTTGTTGCAAAAGTACATAAATTACACCGATGTTATCGGTGAGGCTAACAATCAATTTCTTTATCATTTCTTTATATCTCGAGCAAATCGATAATTCTCTTTGGAGATATCTTGTCTTCGATTATCGATATTTAATTAACATCAAATTATATCAACTTGTACCAAAATGTCTGAAAAATACTCGGCGTAAAAAATAGTTGAGCTATCGTCGAATCTTGAGACATTCCTTGAATGACTAATGCCGACGAGCTACGTGAGATGCGAGTGCTGAGCTAGAGGCGATAAATGACGATAAATATTTCGAGCTAGACGAGAAATCGCGATAAATAGTCGCGTGCGTTTAATTTAATTTCGCGCGGCTAACGGATCGACAGACGGGACGACCTTTCGTTCCGAAACTGCGCGCGCTCGTTTCTGCCGATGCGAATGTCGCAATGGTGACGTAGCTCGGATTCACGGTATCGATATACCGTCCTCGTTCGCTCGCTCGTTACGATCAGGTTGTAATTTTTGATTCTCGTTGCGAGCGGACAAGATGATGTAATTGGCGCGCACTGCGGCGACGGTGACGATCGCTCGATATTAGAAACGGATGCTGCGACGGATGTTGGAAAGAAAAAGAAAGAGAGCCGTTCGATATTGTAAAAGTTTATCGCAAGACGTTTCCTGCTTTTCTTACGTTAGCTAGAAGAAAGAAACAGACAGAGCGAGAAAGAGAGACAGAGAGATGAAACTTTCCGGTCTGGAAATTGTTGCGGACGTCTCTCTCCGAGAGGTTCAAGTGTTTTTAAATAGCTCAAACGTTACTCGGATACGCGACACGGTTCGTATTCTGACGCATTGATAACATACGATATATTTTTAAATCTCATACTTCTTACTACTAAAGCGTATTAACCGGAAGAAGACAGATTAAAAGATGAGAGCAGGAGGAAGAGGTTTTTTTTCGCTTTTAAGAGACTGCTGTGTGATAAAAATAATTTTTCTCAGATATTTATTTTCAAGTTATGTGATTATAGAACTTACGTGCTTATACATACTTTATTCTTTGAGAGACATTTATTTTTACTATCTCTTAACCTCGAGTAACCTTATACACGAGAAATTATTTTATTCAAATAATTACGTAGCGCATGCAAGCTGATATCTTTACAATTCGGATATATTGTACAAATTACTTATATCGATTACCTTATCATAACGACATAAATCATTTCCTACGAATGCAATTATTTTTCAATTCGTACTCGATATTAACGCGATGTATAATGCGCGCGCGATTTAAGCGAAAATTAACCACCATCTTTTCTGCTAATTCAGCCGTGCGGGCTTATTTCGCTCGAAAAATTCGCGCAAAAATACGTTTGCGGCGTGGAGCGCGCGTAATTACTCGGGCAGAACGAAATCCGGTCGTAATTGCGCGCCCGGATTCGAGGACGACCCCGCGTTGGCACTCGCGCCTCGTCGTAGCCCGCAGATTCGTAACTTTCGGACCACCCCGGCTCGAATTCCGCGACTCGTTTTCTCCCCTCCCCCCTCTGGCTCACTCCGACGGGGACACTTATCGCGTTCGTGTCGGTATGACCTAAGTTAGGTATGCGTAGCGTGCTGACGAGAGAGAAAGACCGTGCATCCTCGTCACCCGTTTCTCCTCTTTCTCCTCCTCCTCCTCCTCCTTCATCCCTTCCTCCCGCTCTCTCTTCCTTTTGCCATCCAACTCTTCTCTCTACGTCGCGTGTGTGCTCGTCGTTGCCGCCGCTTCTGCTCCCGCTGTGACTTTATACTCGGCCGCGCGCATATACGTGCGTACGCACACAGTGAGACGTGTGAACGCACCGCGCTCGACCGCATTCGGACCAAACGTGTGCGGACTCGGCTCACGAAGTCGTACACGTGTGCGTGAGCGCGAGCGTGAGCGCACGCACTAATGGACGTGCACGGATGCGCGATAGTAAACGCACACGCTCCGCAAGAGATAACTGTCAAGTAGACGCGCGTAGGCACGTGTGTATGTGAATGTAACCCGAGGATACGGTTACGTACGCATCGAACGAGCGGAGGCACGGAGACGCGATTTCGATCGGAATTGTTGATTCTGGAAATTAACGTCGCCCTTTCGATTTTTCTTCATTCGCGCATGATAGCGTAATACCTTCGCTCGGAGCGTCGGTGTAACCGACGAATACATACGCGTTTATCGCTAAAAGACGTGATTATGTCACACTGAACGCCAATAATGGATATTATCTTTATAGTGAGTAATATTAGTTCTGCTTTAATATAACGAAATATAATGTACGTATAATGAAGGTGAAAATTGAAACAATAAAACTGAAACTCTATTTACATTTTTTATCGATATGTTCTATTTCTCTCGTCGAATAAAAATATTTAAAGTATTTAATTACTTTATTGAACAATTTTTAAAAGCCACGATACCTATATTTTTTAATAATATTGACAAATAATTTTATTCAAAAATACATAATTATTATTTAAAACACATTTATTCGTCATATTAGTGTACCTCACGATTTCAGTTATTCGTTTCGTGAATATTGACATAAATTTCAGATATATCGCAGTGTGTAAATTTGATGATATAAAAAAATACATGAGTAATCGTTTTTGCGAATTTTTATGCATTATAATATTTAAAACATTTATTCAGCATACATTTTAGGATCGGCTTATTTCATATAGATGAAGAAAGACTACGCAATATCAAATCACATTATTCATTCATGTTATTTTAAATAATCGTTGAAGCAAGTCAATATGACATTTATCACTCGCGATAACTAAATCTACATTTACACATATTATATGACAAAGTCACGCATGTCTGTACTTTGACTTACTCATTGATTGATCATTGACTTGTATTAATTCAATAATCGAATAGGCCAGTGGGATCGAACTCAGTATTTTATTTAAAGAAATATTATTTTATCAAGTCAGAGTTAAATATTAGAAAATACGAACTGGACGCTTACGATACATAGTCATTTGAATCGCGAATATTTACGAGTCAATTAACGCGACAGTAAAAGCAACGTTCGCGCATTCCTCGAGAAACATTATGATTCCATCTCCGTACTTCTCTAAATTATACCAGGAAGACATCTTCCATCTCCACGCATCGTCGCGCACATGTACGATCGACTTTCACATCTCGTCACATCTCGACCATTGATCGCAAGGTCTCGATTTTCGAGAGACACATCTAGAAACGGCGAAGAATCGAGTAGCTCTCAAGAGAAAAGTAAGCGAGTTGGACGTCAGGACGAGATCGACCTTGGACAAGGTGATCGGAGATCGATGGAACCTCCTCGGTGATAGCACGCGTGGGACAGAGATTAATGGAAATTCGTGAGTTGTCTTAGTTCCTTTCCTATTGAATAGGTGTGTTGTGGATGTGTTCTTTGTTCAGTTACCGAGAATGTTTTTCGAGCCAGCGTTTCGAGCAATACACAGGCTAATAATCCAATATTAAGCGAAGTATTAAGACGCAGATTCTTTAATAACACGTGCGTGTCGTATTCGCAGAAAAGACAAAACACAGCGAGGATTAATACATCCAAATCGAAATAAGTCTATGATGCTAAAACCAAGAATCGTCTTGAAATTTTGTTTGGGGTAAAAGAAACCTTTGTTTATAGTAATATTTATTCATCGGACCTTGCTGCTTAATTAAATATAACAAATGCAATTATCTTGAGACTATAATGTGACTACCTCTTTATGAACATTTGTGTTATGTAACCTTTTTAAAGAGCCGCTGTATCGTGCCCACTCGATGCTTCGCATCATGCATCCCAAGCCCCTAACAACATTACGAGGATCATGCATTGTCATCGTCACATACAAGCGTAATGCATTCGACCGTGTCTCGTTTCTTGCGGCATCGTTCGTAATGCGCGGCTAGCAACACGCCTGCCGCGAGCGAGCTCAGTTCTTGCCCAAAGCCTGGGTACGTATCGTCGACTCCGTTGTCACTTATCGCGCGTCGGTTTACAATTCACATCATCGCGAGAAACACGTCCGGCGTAGATACCGCGCGGTAAATCCCAAATGTAGATTCGTGTCAATCCGTTTTTATCAAACGGCGCAATAACCAGTGTCGAGACTAACTGTTTCGGCATTTCAAGGTAATTGGATTAGGTACGATCGCGATAGTCGTAAAATACATTTAAAAAGAGCTGTAGAGTCGTTAAAATAAATGAGAGAGTGAAGATATTTCGGACGATTATGTTTCTCCAAAATTTGTCACGGCTGTAGAAATAATCTTTTTCAAATGACACATTGATCTAAGGTTCTCAAAAATCATATTTTTGCTCGATTAAAGTGAATTTTAGAGAGATTTAATCAGTATAGCAAGTGTCATTTCCACTATTAATTCTTAACCAGACAAGGAGACCTGAACTTCCTGATTACGTTAAGGGTTAATCAAAAATACTCGATACACGAGTGCACATTAGAAGTGACACTAAAAAAGTGATTGTTATGTAATGTGTAAGTCGGAAATCGTCAATAACTCCAAACAGATTATTCCGTTTTTTTTTTAATATTATTTTTACTCACGAAACAGATGTTGCTTCAGCTACACTGATAAACGTGATTCTGCGTGGCAGATACCGAAGATAATCGGCGGAAAGTTCGTTTAAACGCGTGTCATTACCGGCTGGAAAAGTATATCGGGCTTGTCAACCGAGTTTCGCGCGAGAGTAACACGAAGTTACGGCTGATGTTAAAAACTAGATAAAAATTTATCGCCGCGCTATCGCGATAAATTTGATTATAGCGATAAAGCTAAAAACGTCCCGTTGCGACGGTAGTGTCGTTAATAAACGAGTTGTAAGACGGAGGTCTGTAACCGGGAGTAACCGAGCGAACATCCTGATATTTGAACTGTTATGCTTCTCGCATTACGGAACCGTAAAAAAAAGAACGTGGAATGGAAATATTTCGGTGCGCGCGCGCGCGCGCGAGAGGGGTTAAAAAGTCACGAAGCGAACGACCACTCTCGTATCCGCGAGCCAGCATGATTATCGAAGAATTTCCACGCGCGTACGTGTACGCGCGCGGGTGTGTGCATTCCGAACCGCATCGACGATAAATCCTCCTTCTCGATGCACCTCGGAAAAAGGGTTGCATCGAGAACCCTCTCCGGCTTCCTGGTGCTAATTTAATACTTTGTTGCCGAGCGCGGCACGAAATACGAGGTATTCCCTACAAGTTTACCACGTATCTGCTCTCGTACCTGCGCGGGTTAACCCGAACGTCCAGGGTTAATTATACCGCCGCGGGAGCAGAGCGGACGGCGGGGGCGGGCAGAGGGGAGAAGAAGGAAGAGAGGAGAAGGGTAGATATTTCATCCCGTGCGGAGGAGCCTTCGTTCCGCGGGCCGCACCCATGGGAGCGTATCGGCGATTTCTCGGAGCGCGCTCGACTTGGTGTGAACGTTGCTTCAAACTTCTCGCTTTGGCGAAGGGCGACGTGATTCACGATCGCCGCCGATGATTCACGGTCCCGCGACGTTTCCTCCACGTTCGACGTGTAGAAACGCGACGCGCGGGAGAAAATATCGTCGCGCCCGTATTGATTTCCTCCAAAATCTCGCCGAGTAATAACTCCTCGACGGTATTCTTCGTCCGTTATCCCTTGTCGTCGATGGTACGTGTGGCGCGAACGTTTCTTAGAGCATCTTTTCCTTTCTATCGTGCGTGCAGCGGCTTCTATATTGCTTATTTTAATTAAAACGGAATTTAATGATATCGATAACTTAATTACTTATATTAATAAAACAATTACTTGTGTAAATTACTTACGTAAATTCATTTGCGGTAATTTTCATTTATCGCGTTTAATTGTTTAATTTCGTTATATATGAAAAGGGTTGAAAAACGCCACTTTCGCGGTTTGAAATCATTTTCCCTTCGAAAATGCGGCGAGATCGTTTAAGGACTTTAAGGTTTAACGGTTACAAAAGAGCTAAAGTGGTCCGCTTGAGTTTCAAATGAGTACTCTCGCTTCATTTTCCCGCCGTAGTTTGTCTTTTTTTTTTAGCTTTCTATATTTCGCGATTTTCCGCGGCACATTTTTAGCAGCACGAAAAATTCTTTGTGGAACGCCACATATAAAAGGTTCGCTGCAATATGAATATATGCGTGTATATTGCACGGCTGTACGATCTTTTTAGAATTATATAGGGTGTTTCCGGTTCATAAAAATATCTTTTCAGTTATAGTTGACGACAAATAACTTTACCTTGAAATTCTTGCAATAATTAAGAAAACGTAATTAAGTAATTAAGAAACGTAATAATTTTGCGGTTTGGTGCAATCTGTTCCAATGCAATCTATTTATCCAACAAGACTCTCTCAAGTAGAATATGTTCGTATTGTTAATTGTGCACAAGCACCGGCGAACAGATAGAATATTTTTCTGTATCGTGAGAGACCAATGCGACGATGGCTCCGTCGCATACTTCCTTCCACGATCGATACTCGCGCGATATGTAGATGCTTTTCACATTCTGCGCGTGAAATCGGTCTATTTCTCTCGCACCGCTGCGTAGTAGCTATTACTTGCGTTTTCCTCGAGCGAGCGTTCCCTATTTTTGTCGCGATGGAGACACGTTGTACACCGAGGACGAGAGACACACGTAGAACGAGTTCGTTTTATCGATGCTTTTCAAAGCACGCGCTATTTAGTTCGCGGCAAGTTCGCTTCGATTTTACCATAGGAGATGATAGAACCGTCGGGCCATACCTCGTATCGATATATAATTCATTTCTACGATCGCGCGGAAAGTTACGTTGGCGTGTGTACGAGCTGTATGAATTTTTTCGCGCATGGAAAGAACGATTTTGTTGAAATGTCTGAAAATTTAGCTAGCTACAGATCTGAAAATAATTTTGTTGGACTGTCAAAATAATATGTAGGACGCCCGAGCAATGCTACAAAAAGTCTTGACATTCTAGCAACCAACTTGAGCGTCCTACATAATTATTTTGATGGTCTAACAAAATTATTTTCAAATCTGTATTTAACTAAATTTTCTAGATACTTTAATAAAATCGGTCTTTTCGTGCGTTTTGGTGCTGAAGATGCGCCTTTAACTAACTCCCTTATCAATTAATTTTACTCAATTATAATTTTAGTTATACTGTGAAGAAAAATGCTTTGTATAACGGTAGTTAGTGCTAATGATTCTAAGATCCTTTTTTCGATGTCAACTATTTCTTACATACGCGTCAGAGATAAAAATGAATTATTTGTAATTGATTGCATAATATTGTAAATATTTTATAGTGTACATAGTCTTTTATGTTTGTAGTTTTTCCTTGATATTCTTTGTCAAGCTGTAATGGTAAAAAGAATTTTGCTTTTTGAAATATACTTCGTGAAACAAAGAGACAAACAAAGGATTAACTGATATCAGTTAGTGATACTTCATTCTTTTTAAGATTCATATTCACAAACATGATATAGAAGAAAATTGATTTAATCAACTGCGAACTGACGTTAGTGCTTATTTTATCGCGAATTTTAACTTCCGCGGTCGCGCATATCATCGCATGATTCCGATTCCGCCCGAGGAATTTATATTAATCAATAGCCACCGGCGGCGATTAATCGTTGATTATTCCGTTAAGTGAAATCCGATAGCGACTAAAATGGACACCGTCTGTCGAGCGTTCACTTTGCGCCATTGCATTGCGTGTGCGGAATAAAGACAGGTAATACGGCCACGTGTAAGACCGAATAATCGATAGATGCACAAGTTTTTAATTTCGTTTAATCTCGGCCGGAAATCGCTCTCGCAGAAATACGTCGTCAATAGCAAAAGTCATCTCTGACTGCGTTATTTTCCTCATTATTTCTTGCTCGTATATCCGCTTGTCATTTAGATCTTCGATATTTATACTAACGTTATATTATTGTTGTATCGTTATTATGTATTATCAGAAATACATTAAATATTATAGAGCACAGACACTTACAGAACGATAGCTTAAAAAGTTTTTCGAGATGCATCTCCCTTGGAAAAACAATTAAAATGTCTTTCCTGTGCTTTCATATTACGTGTGCCTATGCTATCTATATATCAAATTACACTCTCGCGCGTGCATAATTAGAGCCTTCTTAATCTCACTTCCTTGCCTATCGCTTTAATTTCACCTCGAAATACAATGTAACCCGGGGTAATAACGCGTAATTCGATATTAAGACGTAATTTCTTGCCGTAATAATTCGCGTGTATAAATATTAATGAGCTTAGGAGCCGCGATTCACGGCGATAATGCCGAGGTAAAGGTGCACGTGAAAAAAAAGGAGCGAGATGAGGGAAAGCTGTGTGCAAAGCCGACATTGTCGGTTTAACAGGGGGTTTCGCGCACCTGCGAGGAACCTGTCCACGTCGAGATCCTGATTGGCACGTAGGTAGACCCGACTATAAGCAGGGGAAAATCTTCCAAGCGGATTCACGCGAGTTACGTTTTCGCATCGACTCACGATTCCATTATAACTATTATGTTTATCATAATTATAGCGCATTGCGTTAATTCGCTAAACGCTACGTTGCGAACGATTATAGAAATTGGGTGAATGTATGTGATAAAAATGTTGATTATAGCCGTAGTTAAATTAAATATGCAAATCGTAAGAGATTCGACACTTTCCCCTCTTGATTGCAAAAGTATGTTTCGTGCAGCGTATTAAATTACGTTATAAGAGATGCGTTAATAATTACGACAACGTAACACCAAAGAATATAACAACGACGTGCGATTTTTATTGCATTTCTTTGCTTAGAGAAATTAGCTTTGAATCTCAAGTTTCTTCGTTTTCTTCAAAACGAATTGCGCGCCTCGAGTTATTTGTGCGCAACGAACCAACAATCGGCTCACCGCTACGCGTCGCGAACGCTTCTTGGCTTCCCGCTGGACGTTTTTACCGTCACGCACAACCACACCCGTCGTCGGCATACCACGCGACAACGGCATTCCGCGTGCGCTCGCGTTCGCGGCAGTGGTCTGGTCGTGTCATAATTTTCGTGATAATTTTTCAAGTCGGTTAATTGGTTGAAACAAAGGTTAATGGTATCTTGATACGAAGTCCGGGAATACGAAGTCGCCTCGCTTCGCCTCGCCTCGCCACACCGAGCGGTGGCAACGAAATTACATTAAATAAGCGGGGCGGAGCGGAGCGGCGCGGCGGCGGGACGCTAACGTGCGCGCGCGGCCGGCTCCCAGTAATTTCGCTCGAAACTGGCGAGAGTTCCTGGCTGCCGTATCTCGTTCGGGAGCCATTTTCGCGTTGCTTCGTTTCGTCGTCTCTTTGGCATCGCCTTTGGCGTCCCTCGTCCTCCTCCCCTTCCGCCACCCGTCCCCCTCGGCCCCCGATTCCCTCCTCGTCGCGTCCGCGTCGGTCGCGCGAGCCCCGTCCTTTGTCCGTCTTTCTCGCCGGCGAATTGCAGGTGTCTGCGGAGGGATCTCCCTTTCCGTCTCTCTCTTTTCTCTCCTCCTCGCGGCCCCGCTTTTGCGCGCGCTCCCGCTGAGAGCGGCACGACGAGAATGATGCCGCGCGGAGGACATCGGGTGGGAGAGAGAGAGTGAGGAAACGGGCGGCGGCGAGGGACGGAAGGCGCTCCGGGCAAAAACACAAGAGCGCGCGGAGACGACGATGTCGTTGCTTGTGGACCCAGGAACGCTGATACGAGAGTCAACCTGCTCGCCCTTCCCCGCTCGTCGTTCGCCCGGAGTCATTTGCGAGGATCGAACGCGTCGAGCGTTTATTCGCTCACGCGAGTGCGTTCCCGCGAGAAATTGCGTCAACGTTCCGAGCATCGTGAGCGCTGCATCGCGCAAAATTTATTCCGGTGAGAGATTACGCGCCGGTGTAACTTTCTAGACACGCGAATATTAACACGATGTTCATCGAACGGCTCACGTCTGCGAATCGCAATAAACGTGCATTTTAGAAGCGTTTATCATGAATCGTCAAATTAAATTATAAATATAAATAGAAGAGCGAAAGAATTTTAGACAGATGATTGTTCTGTAGAAATGGTCAACGGCCATTCGTCATATATATCACCATGATACTATCGAATCATCTATCTATAGACAACGCTCTTGTGCCTATTAAAGTACAATGGCGGTGGAAGATACTCCTAAGTTTATTATTTCGCGACGATATTATTAGCACAAAACTTGACTTTAGGAGGTTAATTGGACATGCGGATTTCTCGCGTGCTATAATAGTACGCATGTATCTGCCACGTGTGCGTATGTTAATGCATACATACGGTGATCGCCTTTTATTTATTGATGACCGTCGCCCAAAGCGAATCATACCGTTGTCAAAAACGCAAAGTGTTCTCGAGCGTCCATAATGTTCGCATGTCGATTTAATGACACGATCAATAGTCGAGGACGAGTCGTCAGGCGAACATTTCTTTTCCTCAACCTGATTTCGAGATTTTGTCAAAAAATATCGCTTTCGTCATTGTTTTTCTTGAAATGAAAATACCACTACGATAATAGTTTGTTTAGAAAAAAGTAATGTGGCAAGAAAAAATATCGTATTGTGAAACTTCAGTAACTTCAGTAACTTCAACTTGTTATAATGTGAAACTAAATAGCAAAGTGAAGGAAATGTACTGGAGCTGCGAAAGTATACATTTTAATTTCTGCTTTTAAGCTTCTACCATTTCGCGAAAAATGAATTATAACATTTTTTTATTATGACGTTTTAACACCTGTATACGAGGCAGCGCATGAATCTTTTATAATTGCTCAGAATTTGGCTGATGTCAGAAAATAATTCAGCAGGCAGAATAATTTAATAGTTCATTGGTTATTCATTTTCAAGTTAGATTTCAGTTTCGATTAAATCAACATAATTAAAACAGATAATTTATGGAACACATGTTGATATTTTTACTTATATGATGTAAGGCTTTAATATTTTCAAGAAAAACCAATATTGTTGTATTATTGTTGCCGTCGTATTTTTAATATTGATTATACAACGAATTGCGACGTGAATATTTTATGATCTGCTGAAAATTTAATTAACGCGCTCGACATTTTATAATATATTATACAAGTCAGTATTTTAACGCAACACGGTTACGATACAATTAATATTTTAGGAATGGCAATGCGTTTCGAAACGAGCGTAAAGTACACGCATTTTCGATTGCGAACGCGGAAAACATAAATCCACGTAATCGGTAAATAAGTGAAACATGTCGACTGCACATGTTAACGTGCTGAATAAATAATAGAACAATCCAGCTCGGGTAGTCATGAAACACCGTAGCTATCGAAATTGTCAGGACGCCACCACAGAACGGAAATATATAAGCGAGTAGGCCGTAAAATGCAGCGAATTTTAAAAAGAATTATATGCGTTACGCACAGCAGTTATTTTTCGAAATGTGCGACAGAACTGGCGTATCATAAACCTCGTATGACCTTCTGCCCCTTCGCAAAATTTATCACTGATGTATCACATAAGTTACATAATTGAATTTATTTTCCTTAACCACGTTATTGCCGAGTTAAAAGATGTATCGCAAAAATTAATCGCGGAGCGGAGCTTTGTCGAAATTCCTTCATTTTTTGTCATTCATAACTTAAAAATCACGAACTTTGAGAACGTGTTTCTTTTAAATCGGTTTTTCACGCTTCGTAATCCGTAGTATCTTGCGCCTTTTGAGCGGTATCTTTTATTCCTTCGTGAATCAAATTATGGCCCGTGGAAAACCTGGTCGGCAATCGCAGCGTAACGGCAACGTGCGTCGTCGCCCCTCGCAACTGTTTTAAAACGCGGACGATTAATATCTCGGAATCGTTTTAATAATCCGCGGAATCTCTTTTCTCCCCCTCCTTCCCCCCGATACATCTAATTGCCTCGCCATATCCCGTAACGGATCCAGTTTTACGCCCGATGGAGTTCCATTCCCTCCTCCCGCAAGACGTGATTAATAGCGCATTGTGATGGCGCGCGATACTCTTTCGGGTCTCCATCGAAATCCCGTCGCGTTATCGACTTTTATTCGGCATGGTATACACGATAAAGAGTACGTCTGAAGTTTACCGGCGGATTTATTTACATGTGAAATTATACGGGAGAGCTAAAAATCCATTTTCGTAAAAGAGCGAATATACATAATAATAATAATTTTTATGTATACTTAATAATAATTTACTATCTTCATTTTCCATTGCGATATTTTGCAAAGTAGGCGAATTATGAAATATAACTGATGCTCTAAGATTTTATCAAATGCGAACAGTGATACAATCTTTGCGATTTTTAAATAGCAACTTCTACTGGCGTATAATTATATAATACATATTTATTCTCAACAATGTATCGTTACAACTTTGTTAAAATGCGTCAAACAAATTCCGTGAATTAAAATTCGTCATGCAATATCGAAGTTGGTTTTTCACGTAGTCTATCTTCGACCGCCTGTAAAATCGAGTTCATTCCCCAGGTTTCGTCTTTGTAACGCGTGATCGATATCCTGACACATTCCGCCATTATGCAGCCACTGAGCGTCGATTGGATGCGCTGTACATAATTTGCGACCTGAAACTCCATCCGCAATTCAGTTACGCGCTGCGTTTACGCGTGTAACGGGTGTCCCGGCGACAATTTGTCATCGTTGCGTATTCGCAGAGTGCCGTTCGATTGTTTGCGGCTCTTGCACGTCATTCAAACGACGGAAGCGGAGGTTCGCCGTAAAGAAAGCGAGCATTTGTGCAAGAAAAGTTTCATCCGTAACGGCAAGTCGCTCTAACGCGAAAGACAATGCACCGTAAGGCATTCAGGTGAATTTTTAACAGATTCAAATTGCTTCTACTTGTATTTTTACATGGCTCTATTTATTCTCTGATTTATTAGTTTGTAATTTCATAACTCATTAATTATGTAATATTTACGAATGGATGAATCAATTACGTGTTTTATTATTCGCGATACTCCTATCCGTGTTATTTTCGCATCGGGGATATTACCGTATTTGGGATGACTAAGCGCAAAATATTTCGTGAGTTTGTGACAGCTGTTTTAACCGACGAATCATTTCTCAGCGATATTTGCCACCTGCACCATGCCTTGTTCACGATGTCGCTGAACTCATACGCACGTAACGGTTTTACATTCAACCTAAGTTTGCTTTTGCATTTATCATCTGACTCAGCGGCTGTCAGTACTTTGTTGCCGAGAACAAGGTTACTGATACAAAAGATCGCGGAAATTTTATCGTTCTACGTCAGATTATCTTTATTTGTTATAGGCTACTAATCAAAGACCGATCTGAAGACGTATTGTGACGTGGAGTAATTCGTTACGGATATGATCCAGATGTAAAATAAAGATCGTAAATTATCTATACGTGCAAATTTTTCTAATTTAAAACAATTTTTATAGAAATTATTTCAACATATATGTATTCGATAAATATGTTTGTGAGTTACAAAAATGTTTTCATTGAGTCGATTTAGCGTCTTAATTGATATAATAAAGACTTTCTTGCTGTTATTAAATGATCGATCCGGCAACACGTGTCGTTCACGAGGTGTACATTGAAAGGTCCTAGTTGCAAGTTGTTGAAACGTGCAATCTATAACGGCTCGTTCGATTATTTATGGCCACGCACTCCTCGTCGTCTTGTGAACAGTGGAAGGTGAAGGGTTACTGCGAGAACGGGGGAGCACGACATTTCGAGCATGTCGCTCTCTTTATAGTCAGTTAAATGTTAATTTACAATCGACATTCGCGATTATACGATTCTTCAATTTCTTCGTAATATTCATCCGATTGTTACGATATCTAATATATGTATTTGTTTCGAACTAATTGCAAGTATTCGGAGCTAAAGTAAGTCGCGTCCATAACGTGTGAATCTTGTAAATCGTGAATCTATCCTAATTCAGACTACCGTTTTATTTTAATCCGTAGCGTACTCGGTACGTCTCTTCTCTTCGAAAATCTCGCTCTCGAAACACGCGCGAGCGAAAGCGGCAGTCGCAAAAATGCTCTCGCCGGTATGTGTTATCGGATATTTCAGCGTTTAATTCGTGTAAAATTGTCGGGTCAAACGCGCTCGTCATCCATCGTATATCCGCAGCGTCGAGCGTGCACGCGTCTAACGGGTGTCCCGGTAGCAACCCGGCGCGACCGGCGCACCCACCTCCTCCCTACCGCGGTAGGTCATTCGGTTATTTATGGCCCCGTGCTCGTTGCAGAGCAGGGCGTAGAGGAGGGCTTGCTTGCGGCGAAGGAAGAGGGTGGCGTTTTCAGGGAGGTGGCGGACGACTGACTCTTTTACTCGTACGAGCCGCGGTGCGAGAGGGCGGACGGAATGGAAAGGGAAGAAGGGAAAGGAGGAGAGAAAGAGAAAGAGAGAGAGAGAGAGAGAGGGAGAGATAGAGAGAATGAGAGCAAGTGAAAGAGAGACGGGGAAAGAAAGTGACAGACTAACGGGCGGAGGGAACCGACCAAGCTTGTACGGCGCGTGTAGCGAAGTCTATAAAGGACTGCTTTATTGATCTCACAGTTCGAGCGCGCTAGGATACCGATATAGTCGCCGAGTAATACTGTAACAGTCGTCGGGTCTTTAGATAAAAAGGGGAAGGTCTCTTTCAGCGTATTAACACGCGAACCGCACGCACGTGTGCAGTTCCGTGCTGCGTCGGGATCGCTTTTAACTGTCAAACACGTAAATACTGCCGCGGGATTAATTGCTCGTCGTCGAAGTTCGCGGCAGTTACAAAAGAAAGTGCAAATGACGTTTAATCTTTTTTTTCTAAATGATAAACTTCACTCTTACGATGCATCATAAGTATCCTTTAGATAACAAATCACGCACTTACAATCTTTTACAATTTGATCACGTATTTTATCCTTCATTTATAGTTGCGGATAATTAATGTCTCGTAAATAAGCTTTTAAACAGATTGTAATACATCTCTCGCTTTTTCACACTTTTTATTTGCCACGTACAATTTATCATTCGCGAAAGGATTAAGTCGTCCTCAATATGACGTTAAACTCGTATTCTCTGTCTCTCTCTTTTTCTCTTCGTTCTATTTCCTCCATCTCCTTAAGTGGAGCACAGTGGTAGATCATGTTTCCATTTTCGAGCGTGACTGTAGCGAATTTCGTATATGTTTTCCGCAATGGTACAGCGCGCGCATTTCAACCATCGCGTGTGTACTCGCGAACGTACGCGGAATACGCACTTTGTAGCTCGGCGGGGATTTGCTTTCGGGTCAGCGAGCGGGAGCAAACGGAATGTCGGGTAGGTATCCCGTAGCCAATAAGGGTCCCGAGTTCGCAGCGCCAACGGTGCCGAAGGTAGCTCCGGTCGGAGAGAAAGACGGGACCTTTGATCGAGCGACCGATAAAACGCCTTGAATAAACCGCCCCGCGAATTCTGTTTCGAGACGAGCGAGCGTCGTGTCGAGTACGCGAGCGATTACGCGAGATTGTTCACGAGTACGACGAGATAGCGGAACTGCCACGGAGAGAACGTGCTCCAACGTCGAGGTCGCTTCGATATCGGGGATAGACACTTATCTCGATCTCAAAATCTTATCGCGAGGTATTTATATACTTAGCAAAATTTTGCAACGGGCCACGTTATTAATATCTTTAGCGTTATTATTTTTTTAATCTTCCCAATTTGTAGAAACTAAAGAAATACTTTTCTGTGGATTTTTACTAATAGAGTCTTAAAAAATACACTTTGTTTGTTGCGGATTTTCGGGGGGAATCGCGAAAATGCAAATTGGAGCGATATAATTACATGATTTAATTTTAATGAAGCTCTCGTGCAACGTGATAGAGACAAGTTTCTCGGATCTACAAAGTGCGTGTATTAAAGGCGAAGTTTAACGACAGCGCGACTCTCGTCTCGATATTATCGGAACGACAGAGTTGACGTCCAAGCGACTCGAGACAAGCCAGGGTCGCGGAATTCCAGTAATTTTTGCTTGATTACTCGAGATCCGCCATTAAAGGCGCGCGCGACGGTACGGCAAAAGGCGTGCTCGCAGTTAAGGCCGATCTTAACTGCGTCGTGTGACGGCGATGCATGGCCGAGCGTCGCCGCCTTGGTGCACCTTGCATCGCAATCTACGCGATCGGACTTTCCAGAAGCCGGGCGACGCGATTCCCAGTCTCTCGATTATCCCGGGGCAAACAACCTTGCACGAAAAGTCGAGTTTTAATGTTCGACGAAACGTGGAAATCCTGTTACTGACAGTGGCGACGGAGTGAATCACGCGTTGAGCTGTGTGGATATTTGATACACTAAGAATCTCAAAGCAACGATACATTTTGCGGATACAAATGGAATGACAGTATCTGTTCTAACGGTAATCGCTCTGTGACAAGGAGATAAATTTCTACATTGATTTCACTTCCGCTTTTGTCAGTCATTTTATTTGAGGAAACTTAACTCGTTTAGTTACTTATGCTTCCATAAACGGAATTACACTGTGAAACTTGATTATTGAGGTGTCAATAATACATTTTGTTGCACATTGTTTCCCGAAGTATCAGCGATTTGCAATATGCATCGTTATAACGTTAAACTGTCGATATCTCCATGCTGATAGCATGAATTTCGATGATATCTTGTGACTGTGAGCTATTCAAAATAGAAATATTCGGCTGACAGACGTATAATCGGCATATAGCAACGCTTCATTGCGTATCGAATATTATTTTTTCTTGTTCTCCGTGCACACAAATTACGATAACCCATCTACGTTCTCGGTCAACGATTCGATCGACGAATATTGTTATAGACCCACCGCGATGTTACATGCTGTTTAAATAGACAATCGCGCGAAAATATATCTTCAAATGCATTCGAAAAACGCATATAAATCGTTCATTTTATAATGCTCCCATAAATGTGATAAAGTCATATTTAATGCTCGTGAATGCAGTAGTTACTTGCGGAATAGTCGATTTATATAAGAAGGTAGTATTCAAGATGTGATACAATGTAACAAGTTCTGCAAACTCGGCGGCAAAATAGCTGTGTTTCGTGTATTTACATTATCGCAAACGGAATAAATTCACGATGCTGCGCATCGAATCAAATGTTTAAAATATCTCAACGATATCGTTGTCATTCGGAACAAAGCTTGGTAGCGCGATAATAGAGAGCGACCATCCGCTTGTTCATTTCGTGTCATGGTCAAAGCCTCCGAGGGTCAAAGACATCAGGCTCGTCAGGTTCGTTGAGTAGCACGCGTCGAGGAACGAAATGTGTTCCCTGAAACCCCGAACACCTGGTGCTTTGAAATCTGTTGGGAGAACAAGATTTTTTTAAGAAAATCTCAATGCGTCTGAAATGCATCTAATTCTGTTTGCAGTTGTGTGATAAGCAACGACGGTATACTAGGAGAAGCAAATACGAAACTCTATCTCTCATGTGCTATTATTTTAATATACGATAGTATTTTTTAAGAGCGCTGAAGATACAAAATATAGCAGATAATCAATTTTTCGATAATATTTATATACGAAGCATTTTTGATATAAATATTAATTTTAATTGTTTAATGTTCCAAGGAAATGATTATTCTGAATGAAGCTCACTTTCACATTAGGTTTTATTCTCTTCTGAATCATTTAGTGCGAATCGGATTCTTTCGAAGAATTATCTCGTTATTCTGAATCATCTAGCACAAACACTTTCGTACAAGTTTGCAAGTAGACGCAGTCCGAGATAAATCGTGGTTATCTTCTCATTCTCGCGGAAAGTTGTGAAATTTTTCGTCTTGCAAAATTCTTTATTGTCGCTATTACCATAATGCTCGTCTTCAATGTCACTGGAACAAATCGATACTCGCGAGCGTAAGAGAAACGTAGGTTACACGGAAGAATGCGAATAGCGTATTATACGTATTTTGAGCGCGGAATCGCGATACCGGATATTGAAAAACTTAGTTCACATAACTTTGGCCTTTAATTGGAATCGTGTTTTCACTTTCATTTTGTATCGACGTTTTCAGCGCGCGACATCGCTTTTATTTCAGCCACCATTATATTAGTTCAAATGCGCTAAGACAAGGTCGAGCCTAATCTGATCAAACAATCAATCGGGGGAATCGAAAGTTATGACGGGAATTACAGGACGTTTAATTAATTAAATTCAATATCAATTAATTAAAACACATTAATTAAAAATCAATTAAATCGAACGACGCGAATTAAAGATTTAAACTAGCAGAGCTAGCAAATGTAAAAATAACAATAACAATTGATTTATCATAGCCCGTGGACTAGAAAAATGTTTTCAATTAAATTTTTTTTTATTCCCAGAATTGTAAAATGTATCTCGCGCGGCCAAATAAATTGAACAGATGACAATTGGTTTGACGTGAAACTATATACATAACGCAAATACACACAGTAAACAAACGTTGCGTTTTATGTCCGACTGTTACGAAAAGGAAAATAAAACCATTTTTTTTTTATTGTCGTGCATTGCCGTGAGATACGTAGAGCGATCGAGTTAATGAAAAGTCTAATTTATATGAATGACTTAACGTGTATTAAATAATTGAAAAGTTTCTACACGAGCTCATGAATGAGTTATTATAAAGCGAATGAAAATTTTGTAGTTTTAATTACAAATAATTTATTCCATATAATGCGCGACGATTCGTTCCATCAGCATGTCTGTTTCGTCATCCGACTTCCGTCGCGTCTTATGGTAGATAACATTTCTTTATCACAAATATTATTGTATTAATACGTTACGCTATCTCGATGATTCGGAATCGACGCTTGAGTTTGTATAAACGTGTACAAAACTGACGTGAAACCACATCTGCGTGTATATACGTGTAAAACCGTCCATTATTATGAGTAAATAACGATCTGACCATATATGTATGCATGTACATAAAGCGTGTGCGAACGATATGTAACTGCTCTCTATCGATCGTATATAACCATATTCATTCATAAGGTACGTACAGCAGCAGCAGTAACAGCAGCAGAAACGAAATGTCTCGTGGGTAATACGAATTTCTGGCATTATTTATCATTGTCCAGTTTTCATATTTTCGCGATAATTTATGTCGCTTTACGCACGCCTTTCCGCATAAATAGTAATAAATAGTAATAATCGACATGATAGCGGATATATGGTCAGATATACATAGGTTGCCTCCTCCCCCCACACACACACACACACATATATATACACACACACATATACGAACATCTTCAGTCTCTCCATCTGCTCGTAAAAGTACGCTGATTAATTCTGCGCGATTTTTTTCTGACATTACTAATCTCAGACTAAATTGTTCTTATCCAGTGATGTTTATTCGAAAACTCGCAAATTGATATCGGCGATTATGCATACCGCATATTATGATTATTGTGCGATTGGATGTATGATTTAATGACATAGTAAGAGAAAAAGGAGAATCTATTCAGCAATTTAGATTTGAAGAATCTTCTTTTTCGACGCGTTCTGTCCTGAATTAAATCTCTTGGCGATACGTTCAAAAACCGAAACGAGTCGTTTTCTGTGAAGCTCTCGAGCGAGCGCGCCGCATCGGTCGTCACATTACGAGACAAGTTCTTTGCATTCTTCGTCGTCCCCGACTCCCAAGCAGCGAGATCTGCACTCGCGCTAATTATCCAAGTCCTCCATTAAAGCTCCAGCAGAACTTACTTCGGCGATGCATCGGGGCTCCCAGGCCGCCTGTCCTTCCGGTGCAACAACCCGGAATGCCTCCCAGCACAGCAGAACTCGTCTTCAAACGACGTCCGCGTCTCGAGCGCGTCGCTACGTTACGAGCGCCGCGTCCCCGCGTTCTCCTCCCTCACCCCTTCGCCTACCCGCGCTCACCCTCTATCCTCCGATATACCAATTCCGCCCAGTGCTTCGCGATGGAACGTGAACTCGCCTCCTCCTCCTCCTTCCTCCGCCTGCTTCGTCTCTCCGTGCCTGGCCTGTCTCGCGCATAGCGATTCAACGGAGAGAGGACCGGCTAGCGGTGCTACGGCGGAAGAAAGAGCGAGAGAAACGCGCGCGGAGGAGCGCCGGGAGCGAGAGGAAGAACGAGAGAACCGGTGCGAGAAAGCAGATACGGAGCGCGGAACGGAGACGGATTGATACGCGGTGCTCGCGTGCGCCAGAGGAAGGTGAATAGATAGATCGAGAGAGATAGGGCGAGGGAAACAGCCGGAGGGACGTAGAACGTGAACCGATGCGGCTGTCGCGAGAGGACGAGGCACGGGGTAGGGAAGAGAGAGGGTACTGGAGAGGATCCGCTCTCCGAGTGTCAGGAACGAAGCGAGGGACGAAGAAGAAGCGGTTGCGGCATGGAGCGACGGAGAAAGAAGCGGGCGAATCGAGATAACGAGCGCGACGGAGAAAGCAGGTCGGAGAAGGAGACGGCGATACGCAGAACGAGGGACGTGGGTAGATAGAACCCGAAGAGCGGTAGCGCGTGCTCACAAACTCAAACCAGCGCCTCGTCGTCATTGCTGCCTCCTCCGCTCTACCGCTACCATCCCTCCGTTCCCCTCCCGCCCGTCTTCCCATGCTCCCTCATCCACCCTTCCGCCCTTCGCTACGTCACCCTCTGTGGTGTCCGCCTAACCAACCCCGCCCGGTCCCTCGCCGCGCTACCCCCTGCTGCCGCCGCTGCTGCTGCTGCTGCTGCTGCTGCTGCTGCTGCTGCTGCCGCCCTCCTCCTCCCTCCCGCCTGTCCACCCACAGGCCCGCGAAACCGCTCGTTGCCGTACCACCGAGCCACCCCACGTACCGACTCCCCCATTACCCGGCCGCCTCCGACCCTTCGTCCGCCAACCCCCTGCCTGCCGGCCGACTCCTCTTCGCTTTGCGCGACTCCGCTCTCGGTCTCTTCTCTCTTCCGACTGCCGTCCCCGTTGCGGCTCTCGCCCCTTTCCCTCCCCCCTGTCCTGCCACTACCTCACGACGCCCGGCGTCACCCCCTTCGGGCAACCAGCACACCCGAAAGCCGTACGCGGTGGAACACGACAGGCAGCTTCGCGATTATCTTTTGTCCGATCGTATGTCGCGTGTGTATGCGTGCGAGAGAATGCGAAAGAGGCGAGGGGGGAAATGGAGAAAGGATGCGCGAGAGGACAGCAATTTAGAAGCAATATAATAGAACGGAATAGGAGAGAATAGAAATTGTCCTCGATGTTCTCGAAACGTTTTACAAAAGGGAAATAATCAAAATCCGCGTATGTTTAATCCGAACAAATTCGATAGAGAAAGGGGGAAAAAGGTATATAATCGAAAAAATTAATTATTATTTTACTCACTATTTACATCGTTTCATTTACTCATCGTACCTATTACGTCCCCTCCGAAAATGGATGAAAAGGAAAAAGAGAATAATTTGATTTAAAAGATCCAAATAAACTCCATATTCTTTAAATCCGTAAAGAGGAAGAAGTAAGATTTCGATATTTATTAATAGACGATTGAAATCTAACGATCAGTGGTAGAGATAACGCATAATACGTAACTCTCGTTGATCTCTTTTCCATATGCGCTACACCCTTCTCGATTGACGATTACGGGCATCTGTGTTATCCGTTGATCTCGACGATACGGTCGTATTTTGTGACGCGTATTTCGAACAGAGGTCTGTGGAATTTTACGCATTTCCGCGGGGTGGGGAGGTAGCAGGCGAGATGCGATATCGAAAGCGGTTTCTAGAGAGGAAAGCGTGCGTAGATCTCGCCGATATTCGCAGGAAAAAGGGACCGTGTGCGCGCGGCCGCTTTGTACCGTCGTCCGTCTGTGCCGAGAACGCCCTTCGGCTAGGGCGAGGTTCCCGCTTTGTAACACCAGTGATTTCGAATCGATCGCCCTGCTCCTTATATTTTGCGGTAAATTTTATGGAACGTCGAGGTCGAGCGGGATCGATCGCGAACGAGATACGAAAATTGTCGCACGATCAAAATATAAAATCATCGCTAAACAATTCAACTATTAATAAGCGCGTGACTCGCTCTATTACATGAATCATGAATATTTTGATAATGTATTTTGATTTTGTTACGTATAGCCATCAAATCGAGTCACGTATCGAAGGTTGGATCTCGTTAAGGAAAAATATACATCGTCTACTGCAATTTTAAAAACGTTATATTTTTAGAAATTCGCATAAAGGCGTTATAATAAAATAATGAGCACTTTCTTCTCGAAGGAATTTTAATTCTACCTTTTCAACTATCTACTTGATAATTTGCATAATATGTAGATAACGTCAAGCGCAATTTATATGCTCGCGTGTGTGCTACAAAATATTTGTAACCTTTAACTACTGGCACGAAACGAACTAACATAAGTACTCGCTTAGCACTTTCGACGCGCAAAAACAGTTGCATCTCAATTAGCATAATTGTATATATAAATAATTATACAAGTATATAAAGATAATCTTGATTTAGGAAAATGAGATACATAGAATGTTTCCGTATTAACAGGGTGGAAGCGAGAAGCGAGGCAAACAAAACAAGCGAGCATCGGAGTACGGCACGTTTCATACACGGGCGATTAAATATTAAAGAAGATTATACTGTTATTGAACCGTTCCGTATTTAGAAACTGATTTATGCAAACGTTATAAACATATCATTAGCTTTGTTTTTTCTTCGTCTCGATTCTTTCCTGCGGAAATCTTAATTGCGCGATAATATGACACACATATTCCGACGTAATCCGCGTTATCCCTGTGATCATGGTTCGCATGATGCGTACCGTCATTATCACCGCAATTATTATACCGCAACGATTACGCGCCACATCTTCCAGTTGTTACCTTCGACTCTTCTTTCTTTTGCAGGCGAAGTCGAGTAACCATTACGGAATCAACGCTGATATCGATCTTGCTGCACCAACGGATATGTCGCGATGGGGCCCGAGATAGAAAATAGGTACGTGCAAAAATAATCGATGCCTCGTAAATTATTTATGTGACCGTAAATATGACTTATCAAAGTGACTTATCACTTACGACATTATGTAAGGTGCAAGAAATTTATAAATTAGATTGAAATGACATAATTGAGGATCGCCCCACACGATCGCTTTTAATCTGATCATCCAAAAAAAGAATATAATGTTGAAAAATGTGAGAAATATTCTCTCGACGGATTGAAACGATAAATGACATGCAAAATGTTGTTACTGTCGTATTAGTAATAAAATTCGTATGACGCTGCTAAAACATAAAAAAATATAAAATTGTAATTTACTTAAGAGAAGCTAATTTTTAAATTACATAAATGATAAGTAAAATGACATTACATACATTTGCATTGTCAGATTGCGTTTGTTTCATACGATATTTTTTCGTGCAAGCGAAGTTTGAGCGTTGTAAATCTTCGTACCGATTTTTTCGTATACGATGGCTACGTGGAGTTGCGGAACCAGGGGCTTTTTATTATCCTCGTTCTTCTTTGCGTTTCATCCTGCGCGTTTGCAGACCGGATTCCGGAATTTTGTGGATTTTGAGGGGTGGGGATACGGGAGACACGTTATCGGTAGTGGCTTTCGAGCTGACGGTGTATTCAATCGAATCGGACCTACATAGCTGTTGCAGCGCTGTTTTATTCGACGATCTGCATGACGAAAATTGATAGCATCTTTAGCGTGCTTAATGCAATATGTGATTGCTTTATTTACATTAGGCTTCTATAAATTCTAAAATGATATAAATAAATATAAATCGGAGAAAATTTAAACTGCAATTTGTTTTTGGCTGTTGAATGAAGGGAAAATAAAATTAAACTGTTCGATAACAATTGATATTTCATTGTTTGTTGCGTTTAATCTTAACGATGCAAAAATTTATCGCAACATTGAGTTTTCACGATTATTCCTACTAATGTGAATTATTTAAATCCGCGATACACGCTCGATTATTAAATACTTTCTAGTTCTTTAAATGAAGTTAAGTTTCTCAATCATATTGTAACAATTTCGGATCTTTTGGATTCACAGTCGAGCAATATCCAGTAAAATTCGCTCGTTATCGATATAACGGTTTTCGGGCCGATAACGTGGATATTGGAGTATCGTTGTAGTGTTTTCTATGAAACGAGTGGCATCCGACGTGACGTAAAATTCACATCGCGATGATATAGTCAAATTCTATCCGACGCGTGTATCGAAAACGCGGTTTGTTCGATGAGTGGCAAACGTTTGCAAACGTTATTATAAACATAATGTTATTGTTCACCACGAGAAATCATTAGTTTCATTAAAATAATTTAATGCTTTAATTTGCACAGAGAGTATTATGTGTCAGTTTATAAACATATATACAATATGATTGAAATTCAAAACATATTTAAAATATATTTTATTGTGCTCTGTTATCTCTAAAAGAGAAAAAAAAGGTTGTTCAGATTATTTGACAAGATATTTCAGAAGCATGCTAACTAAAAAATGAGTTAATTTAATAAGACCATTTTTGATCAAAGCGAATTTTGATGTTTATTAACATTGTGTGAATTTTTACAATTTCTAGTTTATGCAAATTGCGTGTCGAGATATTTTGTTGGTTAGTTCTAAACTGAAGCTGTAGAATAATATCTCAAATTAAATTATCAGACAATTTAATAATATTGATGCTATAATGAGCATCTTAAAACACTGAGAATTTATTTTGCGAAAAATACCACCCTCAAAATTCGAATCTGAATCTTCCACATTCCATGACGGACGTCTTTTCAATCCGATCATTGAGGCACTTTTTTTCTTCGTCCCGATACATTCTAATTATGCCATAATAGTATATTTTACAACTTAACAATATCTATCAAAAATCTTGCGCTTGGCAATTTAATTTGTAATATTACATATTTCACAGTTTCAGGTTAGAACTGTGTTTTAAGCCTGATAAATAATCGGCGCGTAGTTTACATAAAATTGTAAAAATGGTCTGATTACAAATACATTTGGACAGATACAATATTTCATGTTGCACTTGCATAATCGCAAGGTTTTCGTGCAGATGCACCGATTTAAAAAATTAGAGTTTTTTCAAGACAGATAAAGTTTTGATATATATAGCAATTCCTCTCTTTCTCCTTCTTATAGGATATATCTAAAGATACACAGCAAAGTTAATGAAAAATTTATCTTTAAAAAATACATAGCCGATGAAACATGTTTCGCAAACATCTCCAGATCACTTTCACATGTTTCTATAGCTCGAGTATATGCATCAATGCGTATGATGCAATTTAATCATTTCGGAAATGACACGTGTAATAGAAATACGTGTATGCTAAAACTGAATTTTTTAATTTTTTTTCTTTTGAAGATTGTGTATGCTAAAATAGCATTGCAATTGTACAAGTTTTTAATTCTTTTCCGACAACAGTTTCTCGAAAGCATAGTACATTTTTTAAACTTACAGATTACATCCTAATTATTTACATGATCCTTATCATAGATTTGTCGCGCCTAATTAAACAAAACATTAGCCCGCCGTTCGAATTTCCAGTATTATCGTTTCAATTATGTCGTCAGTGATTATGTCACAGCGTTAGATTCGCGTTCCCTGATAATATTCACGCGGCTCGCGCCGGAGACACTTTGTACAAGTGCGCAGCGACAGGCGTGTCGAACTTCGGGCGCGGATCGAATAAATCGTCGACGATGACGTCAACGGACAATTCTGTCTCTTATTGCACACGTAGATACGTGCCCGCTGATTGCAGCTTGCGCATGCACGGCACCTTGCACGCCGTTGGCGGCGGGCTATGGGAACTCGACGTCGGAGTGACTCAACGCCGGCACGTTTCCTCGACGATGATCGAAGCCACCCACGCTTTCTGCTCGCGCTCGGCGTTTTCTGCTGCATCGCCGCGCGTCAAATCGCGTATTACAAAACTCGCACTCGACGCGATATGTAGGCCGCGCGTCGTCGTGTCGCGAGACACGAGCTAACGTGCGAACGTTACGTTTCGCCAGGTGAACGGAGGGACGCGAATTTTCTCACGTGGGCGCGATGATGACGCACATTTTCGTTCTTCAATCTCGATGCCGTTCCAGGATGTCTCGAGTTTCCGTATGGAAATGCGCGCGAGCTGTTACGAAGAATGGCCACGTAAGCCCCGTTTTCTCATCTTGAGAAACGCACGAGGGAAATTTATCTCTCTCGTGGAAGTAACGCAAAACTCCGGCTGTACTTTATTACAGTGCTCTTTCGCGCCTCTTTTCGCGCAAAGAGAAAAACGGATGCAAATCGAATCTTTGTTTTCTCTTATCATTACGTTTGCAAGAGAATTTATACACTTTATACGCTTTATATATCTAAATTTCAGTAAGCACATATTCTGTCTTCTCTTCATATTAAAGCAAATTTGCCGGGGCAGAAGTTTAAACAGGAAAGATAAATTCCGCTTTTTATTCTCTGTGTATTTTCTGTATCGTACTACACTGTATTGCCACGCATTATGTACACATTGATACGGGACGTATAAATGCGCCGATACGAGTTATTACACTCGCTTATCTCGATCCTGATTATCCCCAAGATCGATAGCTTTTGTTCTTTCGGCAATCGTTTGAGACGATATCGCATAACAAAGCCGTGTGTGACACGCCATTAATTTAAGAGAACGGTAGAATTCTTGCCGTTACTAGAGTCGCGTCAGCGGGCGAGAGTAGATATATCCCGATAATAGACGATATAACGTTTCGCTGCCGCTGGACACGTTTGATTTACAGCTCTCGTTCCGCGTTGTTATTTATCCGACATCTATGCAAATTTTATTGTTCTTGCTCTTTGTCCGGTCAGCGCACTCGCTCGAAACTTCTCGTGTCGGTGAATAGTTTTAAAAATTCACACCTCGCGCGCATTAGCCCATCGACGAACGTGTCATCGACGACTCGGGTTCGCTTTTGGGAATATCCGCGATGAGCCATTGCTACGCCGAGCTGGTGACTCACAAGATTTCTCGTGCGCGACAGCCATTAAATTCAATCCGTTCAAATTCAATTCGAAAAGAGACATTTTGTATATTTCATGTGTTAGAAATGTAAATGATGAAGTGGTTATTGACGATTACTGATTTTACGGACGATTAGAGAAGAGATTATACTGTAATCGTGTGTAACATTTCGTTCTTTTTCCTAAGGAGGATTAAAGAATTAACTTAACACTGATGTAATTTACGCACCGCGTAGAAAAATAAAATACATGTCTTCCTCTCGTCGTAATTAAATATCTCGTTTCGCTGTAATAGAGAAAAATGAAATAGCAAGTTGAACCGATTAAAACAGATATTCCGTCTCAGAGCGGGACATTTAACTTTCAACTACGACGGTCGCGAAACCCGCCGGAGCATGTGCCATTTATTGATACGTATAGTACGGAAACATTAAACTTCGATATGTACGCGTTGATAACGAAAGTTCGCTTTCGCGCGGCTTAATTTTGAGTTTATTGAAAAGTTATTTTTATTGCGAAAAGTTCGTAAACTGATCATTTATGCCGCTGATTATTTCACGTAGTTACACACCACATAGATTCCTGCTGCTGTAACTAATCTTTTTTTTCCGTGTATCGATCATAAAGTTCTCGCATGTCTTCTTATCTCGCTGTAATTTTAATCTTTGACGAATTTACAGACTTTAGAATAATAACTCTATTCAACGTTTTTTTATTTCATCGCGACACTGGATAAATTTATCACCATGTTTCGTAAAGCGTCACGTTTTGTTGCTGGAACACGTGTGCGAGTATAAAGAAAATTTCACAGCCGGTGGTCGTGCGAAATTTATACTTGTGTCCAACTACGGCGGGACAACGTGTACAGAAATTTAGGCCATAAAGGGTTAATTGGTGACACGCCGCGCGCGCGGCGCATTTACCACGTGCCTCCACGTGGCGATGCATTCCCGAGCGTTAATCCCCTTCGCGCTCCTCGCATCGGAGGTGGACAAGTACTTCATAATGACGGGGCGAATTGAGTTCCAAGTTTCTCAATCGGGAGTAACTCGCTCATCGAGTTCAATAGTTACACTCTCATGTTTGAAAACGAGATATGAAATTGGATACACTTTGGTAAATGGGAAAGAATAAAAATAATAATATTGATCTTGTCTACAGGGGAAAATTATTTTTATTTCAGTAAAACGTAATGTACACCGAATGCATCTTAATTGTATTAATCTAATATTGCAGCTCAGAAAGAAAGTATACGTTTTTTTAAATATTTTCTATCTTTACCTTTATTTGTTTTTATTTTCTTGCAATCTTTCAATCGTCACTTTCTTGAGAAGAAAGTGACTAAAAGAAAGTGACTAAAAGAAGAACGAAAGATGCATTAGAAATTGCTGAATGAAATTGAATTCATATAATGATTATTTTTTATTGAATTACGATTTTATCTTTCAATCGATAATTGTATACAGAAAGCTTGTCGATTTTTCAAATACTCTCGATGTTGATTGAAATTTTTTATAAGTTCAGTCTAAACTTTTGTCGCCACTTTCAGACACACGTTTATGACACATATATTTTTAAACCTTTGTGAGTACTTACGGACATAAAATATCATTCCTACTTTTATTCTCATATGTCAATATTTTATTCTCATATGTTATTCTCATACGCTCTTTATAGCTTTTAGATAAAAATGCTTTTCATTATTTTAATCTGTAATATTTACTTTTGATGTAAAATAATTCGATCACGTTCGAAGAAGTTGAGTTTAAGAATTAATTTGAATTTAATTTTCGCGTCACCGAAGACTGTGAGAATCTTTGAAGAGCATAAATAAGATGATAAATCACACCGTATTAACAATATGCTTGTCGAAATTCATATAACAGAGCAGTTAGTTCCGCTCGATCGAGCAAGTATCGAATCACTTAATCTCGTTAGAGTACTTCGTTGATTTACTCCAAGTACTCAACTTCGAACACAAACCTTAGCTGCTCGTGCATCCAGCATTAATGTAGTTTATCTATTATAACATCGGTAACTCGAATCCATTCGAATGTATCGATTGCGCTCGCGCATATACAGAATTTTACCTAAAAATATCGGTTAATTGAAATTGTTCTCTTGAATTTTGGACAAGATGTATTTTCATCTGTATTTTTTCTACCTTTTGTGTAAACATTTAAATATATACGTTTTTATTGAAACATAATATTACGAAAAATAACATTTGCACGTTTGTATAAACGATAATTATCTTACGATTTTAAAACAGTTAAGTGGTCAATTTTTGGATACACCACTTTTATTCATATAAAATTGAGGCAAGCTACGAACCTCGTATTTATAGGAACAAATGTAAATTTTGCTTCCTTCCATCGGATATTCCGCTATTTATTATAGTATTCTTTTTTTCGGACGTCGTTTCCGTTAAAATGTTTCACGCAACACTATTGTTTTCATAAAATTGCCTTATCGTTCGCGATTTCTTCTAGCGTAACTAAAAATCTAAAACGGAACGGACATTGAAATCGGTGTAATTTCGATCAGCTTAAAAGGGAATGATACTGACACTCGAAACATCATCACGTCTACTCGCAATAGCGGAGGCGCGACGATTGGCATAAAGCGATCCATTTTTTGTTGCCTGGCGGAGTAGAGAATTGAACTCGTCGAAATTACATCGGTTCCAATCCCAGTTTTACGGACAACGAAATTTCGATTACTCGCGCCCGCTCGACCGCGCGCCGGTCTCGATTCCGTTGGTCGACTCGCTCGTTGGGGACGAAAGAGGCGCGCTCGCCTCGCTCGCGCCGGCGTCTCCGCCGGAAATTATGCCAGAGCTCTCGGTTTCTTCTCTTGCGTTCTTGGTGTAAACGGCAAGGTAACGCCGGGCTTGGTCCGCCACTACCGCCGCCGTCGTCCATGGTAGTGTGGCGGAACACGCCCCCAGGAACTGCGTTTCTCGTGGGCGACGGCCTGAAATATCGAGCGCCTTGCCCACGTACACACGCGAAAACGATGGAACCCGGACGACGGTCGAGAAAGAGCGTGGAGCGCGCGGTGAGAGAGAGAGAGAGAGAGACGAGGAGGAAAGAAAGACAGAAAGAACGCAAGAGAAAGAGAGGAAGAGGAAGGAAGAGCGAGAGGAAGAATGTGGAATAGATAGGGACGTTAGAGGCGGAGGAGGGAGGATACCGGTGCGCGGAGAGAGAAAGAGAGAGAGAGAGAGAGAGAGAGAGAGAGAGAGAGAGAGAGAGAGAGAGAGAAGTGAGACAAGGAGAAAGAACGATCGAGAGGTTTCGAGAGATAATTTTCTGCCTTCCTGACCCGTGTAGCCGAAGCTACGCGCGCTAGACGAATTCTGGATTCAACCGTGCCAAGCCGGAGTTGAGCCGAGCCAGGCCAGGCCTCTGGCCGAGCCAGGCTGAACCGAGCGCGTTTATATGTGGGCTTTAAACGACCTGGAAATGACACAAACGTCCACGTTTCGCCTCGCCGCGAGCTATCGCGTCGCATTTTTCCGTCGCACGCGCGACGATGTTAATTTTCAAGCTCTTAGCACGAGCGTCGCATAAATTTCGATTATTTTTACCAAGAGCCTAATTAAAGGTCGCGCGTTACAGGCAAACGGATACACGTTTGGCAAATGTAGTCATTACAGCGTTTAATTTATTTTCTGTTACAGTGGCGATCGCCCATGTAACCACTTAATTACAATCGATTTTATATATCGATAAATCGGTGAAACATTTTTTACAATCGATGATCACAACAAGACAGTGCGTTCTTAAGCGGTTATTGCATTCTGCGAATACTCGTTAAATTTTACTTAATACGATATAGAATGCAGCTTCGGCTACATTTGATAACAAAACTGGAACGTAATCACTTTCTTTATCCCTTCTCATCTTTCTCTTTAATCGTAACTTTAGCTATTCTTTACGATTTATTTTTATAAATCATTTGAACCCGACAAATATTCCGTTTAGGATTAAAGCGTATTATATACTGATAGCATAATGAAGACAGTATTCAGTTACATATTATGCATATGTGCAAGCCGCGAACATACTACAAAAGGATTAATTCTCCGCATTAATAGCCTGCGGCGTCGCGCGAGGAGATCCTAGATCCGCCAGCTTCGAATACGTGGGCTTTATAACTTCCCAACTGATGCTGACGTGTACCCGGCGATACTTCTGACACGTTTAATCTTGCGTCGGTTGCATGTACCAAGAATTAAATATGTGACGAACGGCGACTTTCGCGTAGAATATCAAGTACAAAGTATACCTAACGTTCGCGCAACAAACGCGACAAATTACCCTGGCAGTCGCCAAGTTTTGTGCGAAAACCTGAGAGATTCGTGCTAATTATATCGATTCCCGCACAAACTTTAAAGCTTTTGATATAAAACTTTTCATCATCGTTGAATGTACAAAATAAAAAATAATTTATTCATTCATTAAAAAATACATAATGTACGAGCGCGAGAAATATAAATATGCCAGTGGTGCAAAAACTTTCCGGAGTCTCAGGGTCAATATTACAACAGTTAATATTGACTTTGTATTGTGTAATATGTGTATCTTAGACCATCAAAATATCTAATAAACGAAGTTTTCTTCTTTTCTCATTCTCTTTCTTCTTTCGTCCGTTGCGAGAGCCTGCAATTCGGCGATGCGTAGAAAGCAAAGCCATACAGCGGGAGAAGGAAGCGAGCGACGGGTGAGAGAGTAGGGAGGAAAGAGGAGAAAAGCGAGGCGAAAGAGAGAGAGAAATAGAGAGAGAGGACGCGATTCTTTTGAGCCTCGGCCAAGTTTTGTGGCCTGCCGGCCGGCTAGTGGAATCCAGTTGCAGGCGATTTCTCGTCTCTGCGTCTTTTAACGTACCGGCGGTGCGTGTCAGCGCGAACGCATGTGTGTTGTGTACGTGTGCGCCATGCGAGTGTGTGCTACGCGCGCCGATGGACGCAGATGAAAGCGGTGAGACGTGAAAGGAGAGGAGGAAGAGGAGGAGGGACCAAGAAACCGTTCGCGCATTTATTACACGTTTGTCTCACATGCTCGCGAAAACGTTCCATTAGATTGGACACGGATCAACATACAGGTGATATACATCCGGTTCTGTGTGCAGGAATCTCGTTTTCGTTGATTCCTTACTGGATTCCTAACGAGATGAAATTTCGTTTACTTTTTTATATATTTCCGATTTTCGCATCTCAAGATCTCGAATTACGGAAACTGAATAATGAAAAAACTTTATTGAAGAACAAACTCCAATAATTTTTCTATGAACGTTATGGATGAGTTTTTTGACACATACACATCTTCTCTTTCTCGAATTAGAAAGTTAAAATACGTTAAGAGTTAATTCTTAAGAGCTGATTCCATCAGCTATCAATTATGTCTAATTATAGTAAACCGGGTTGTTACGTTACCGGGTTGTAGTCGGCACTACATTATCGTCCGGAAACAAACAAAGGATTAGCTTACAATTGCAACTACAATAAACATTTTTGGCACAAAGGTCTTTTCGCGTTACGCAGCGTGTGTTTTTGACTATGAGCGTATATATCGGAATGCAATGAACGCAGCGTAGAATTTCGTGCCTTCGTTATTTCAAATTGGATAACGCGCAGTGACGCGGGCCAACACGAGCGTAGATATGTTATGTGTTATTCTTGCAATGCGCGTTTGCGTTTTCCGACGTATTGACTGCTGCGATGGACGCGTCGCGTTCACGCGCGCTGTATACAGGGTGACACGCCGAAAAATTCTTTGATAATTTGACGAATTTAGAATTGATTCCCGAAAAAAAAATTTTATGAGACTTAACTTGGTTTAGAATTAACGAGTTACAGATGAAGTCGTATTTAAGTTAATTAAGTGGGGACAGTCGACGAAGCTTTCTTTTTTGGGTTAATTCCGAGTAAGTTTTGAACAAAAATGCAGTTTAGCATTCGAAATATTTAACGTCGAGGTATTTAACGTTGCAAATGACAAGGTTCCGTTGTGGATTTTCAACGAAGAATTCACTCGAAATACGCCAAAGAATCTGTCATTAAAATACTTTCAGTAGGATACTCTGTGTATCGAGCAAACCCGGTCGGAAATATTTAACGCTTTGGGTGCCTCGAATATTCGAATAATCAGCGAGAGCGGTGAATAGCGCGAATATTACGGATAGTGGGTATACGGGAAACACGGTGCCGATTTCAACAAACTTTTTCTACCTTTTGCGAACTGCACGGAAAAGCTTTCCCTGTTCACGTGTCTTCTTTATCTAGGCTCCAGAATATTTTATTTGAAGCATCAGCGACAGCAATAACAAAAACAGAAATCTTTACAAGCGTTTCAAATTAAACTGACACTTTGATTGAAAAATTGAAAGTCGATCTTTTATGTACCGAATCGTTGAATATTAACATCGGCATCGGCAAGAGTAGGTCATTGAAAATTGATATGGTACTCCTGTGACGATATTCCGTCGAAGAGATTTAAGAGATGTTTATCACGTCCCATCCTCGTGATAAGTAAGTGCGAAACTTCGAATTTAGAAATTTGCCTTCTGACGAAATAAAAATTATCGCTGTAGGATTTTGTAATTGCCCGCGATTCCCACAGACTTTTCATAATGATAATGACGATTATAAGTACGATTTTAAAACTCTTGTTCAATTTTTTGATCAGTCAGTTTTCTCAGGAAAGTTTCTCAAAAGATTAATCCGTGGAATGTAAAGCTAGCGAGTTTTAAGAAAGTTTAATGTTGTTGGAAGTAAAAATGCAGAAAATGAGTAGAATATATCAATTATTCGTTTCCTTAACAAAAATTTGCTAGACTACCATATTTTTGTATTTTGATGTGAATCAGAATAATATTGTCCCGCAAAAGAACTATATATCTCTTGTTATATTTTTACTTATCGGTTTTATCTTATTTATTTACTTTCTTATTTTTTTATAATTCTGTCGATTTAGAATAATTTTCTTGACAATTCGGACCGCTGAGGTCAAGGTAGTGAAAATTTTACACGAACGAGACAACAACGGCTGCAAAATTCGCGAAAACTCACAGGCAGATCCCGGCAGGTCGGCACTTGATTTCAGTCCGATCGCGCCTGCAATTGGAATTTAAATTGGGATGCAGAGTGGGTGCCCCTCGCCCCCCCCCCCCTCCCTCCCGCCCACGTGCAGTATCGCGTAGGTACCGTTGCCGCTCGTTACGAAACTTCGTTACCAACGAGGTATTTTCAACCCCGAAGATTGGCCCCCGGGCGGATCCATTAAAGGCAAAAGCTTCTCCCGTTTACATCTGCCGTCGTCCTCCCGGTTTGCCTCCTCGCGTTACGATTCCCTCGGAAGAGAGGCAGCTGCTTAACGAACGGCCGTGCTCGCAACAACCGCGGTCGAATGCAACTGTCGTTCGCTGCACCGCGTTGCAATGGCGATGTTCACGTTCCTTATGCGTTCGTTTCTTTAGCTTGCGGTAATGTCGCGATGTGGTATAGAAACATAGACGTAAGAATGAAAGAGATAAAGTATAGAGTCATTTATTTTATCATTTGACAATTACAGAATGCTCGTTGGCGAAGGTTTTAACCTTTTGTCGTTCTGTTCTAAAAGTGCATCAGTTTCTAGAGAATCTTCTCGATCTTCTGCGACTATCGTTGCAACATAAAAGAAAAAAAATGATAGGAAGAGCCGGCATACAATGCGGAAATCCACAGGGAAATCAGCAGCTCATGTCCGACTTAACTGCAGGCTGATTTAGGAGCGAGCTGAGCTGAGAATGAAACGTCTCGTAATCACATCTCGAAGGACTCGAGAACGCTCGTGCGTTTGTTTTCGCAATGATCTTTCTCACCATTCGAAGAAACATCGTCGATGACGCATTCGGGTTGGTCGGCGGTATTACGAACGCTCGAGTATTCGCGTTTTCTTAATATCTTCCATTATACGAAACGTCAGTCGCGAAAATTCATCGGTGAAATAACGTATATCTCGATCTAAATTCGTGGAATAAATTTGTCAATAGAAATTCCATATTTAGCGTAAACGCAAACTTACTTTGCTTGATCGCGTTATGCAAATATGAGATTAAATAATATTTATATCGAGAACACAATAGGGCACGATTTTAAATCAGAAGCACGAAAGCTGAAATAAATCTGCGCTATTACGAAAATCCTATCAAACGTCACTCAGTTCTATATTGCTTGACGCTTGACGATTAAAATCATAGCTGTTACGTGACGCCAGAGTGAATCCATTAGTTTTGCATACGGTTTGGTATACGGCATTATGAAATGACGGATTTAACCGTATGAGGAAAAGACATTATCATGATTTCGCCTCAGCTATTGCGGGAACCGACAATAATCCTCGCCGAGTCGATCGTCCTCGAGAATCTGTCAAGCGAGCTGAGTTTGCGATAGAAAACTAGCTATTATAATAACGCAACACTGGGAGATAAATTGAGATAAACGGAAAACGCACCGCGAATATAGATGTGTAGATTCAACGTTTTAGCGTTAAGCGTACGCATGCCGTGCGTGTGGACACACGCACGCGTGCAGCGAGTAACACAAATACACACACACGTGCGCGCGGCACGCCGGGAAAGTCCGTTTACCGCATGCCGGGTTCTCAAGCCACGTGGTATTTATGCCGGGTTCCTTGTCGTTGTGCAACGTGCATCCTCCTCTTTTACAGCGAATGCGCGTTGCACTTAATCTCGTTAATCCCATGTCTTTATAAAGGGGGTGTCTAAAAATCGCCACTGGCTATGACAGATACACGTACACACGCGCACGTGAATAACACAAACAAGTACCTTGCAAGCTATATATATGTTCATATAAATACGTCCTTTCCAATTTATTTAACAAATATTTGTTATAAACCAAAAGTTCGAATTTTTATTACCTAAAATCATAAACTGTAAATGTACACTAACACTTGAAAAAAAATTTACGACTAAAATTATTTATTATAAAAACATGTTATTAATATTTATATTATTAATTTCAAAAAACGAACGATATTTTATTTACTTTGCTCTAAAACTCTATAGAAATGTGTGCTAATTAGGAGACAACTTCTAATTGATTTTCATAGTTTTGCTAAACTAGAAATTAATCACGATAATTTTAACCCATTTTGACCCATGAGAAACGTTCTTCGTTGCTAGAATTTGACGAGGAAAACATCACGAAACCACGAACGATACGTCTGCGTCATAATGCACTCTGCGCTTTATGTAAGTAAGAGATCTCGGTTGTGACTCGCTATTGATCCCAGTGGTTACGTGAAAATCGAATTGCATCCGTGGAAGCTGTGTGCGAACGGAGAGAAACGAGACCGCTCTTTATCTACCGAGGTAGCATCTGTGACAAGCATAACTAATCACTTTCATAATTCATCGCCGCACCGTCCGATTACCTCGTCCAAATATCGCACACCCGTTCGAAAATGTGCTGCCGTTGTAAATCATATAGAGCGTTCTAGGGTTAAATTTTACGGCGCGTTTAAAATCGTGTTTTTCTGAATGCGATTTTAACGATTGTCTTTGTTGCTATTAAGTATCTTGCGTATTAAAATGTCTCAGCGGTTAAATTTTTCAGAGTTGATCGAAATTTTTCAGAGTTGATTGAAAAACAAGTTTGAACGAGAAAACACTCTTGAAACTTGAACTCTTCTCACATTCGATGAATGGATTCTTTTGCAATAGGATAACGACATTTTGCTATTTGTTCTTTCATGTAAACGTTAATGACTGAAAAGACATCAATGCGATAGGACACCCCGTATACGTATCGGTAATACATACGTCAAATTACGTAACATATCCGTGTATTCTATGACAATAAATTCCTCTCGCGTTCGGTTTCGCAGTAGCGAGAGGAAGCGCTCGCAGAATGTGAGGCCACGTCGAACGTGCTCGTATTAGCGCTTCGAGTGACAATAAGAGAAGATGTTTCTCGATAGAATTTTTACGTTATGTCGGGAAAAGAGAAAAAAGTGCACGCAGTCGTAAGAAATAACGATCGGCGAGAAGTATTCGCGGTGACAGCGCGGATATTTTTGTAGTACGGTTCGCGGATTAATGCTTCCTTGCAATTTGCGTCTCGTGTGATTTTAACGACGCGCCTCGCGCGTTTACCGCAATGATTTTATCGCGTAACGAGGGTCGCCCCGCGCAATCATTTCGCGACGGTGCGATGACGCCCCGCGATGTACGTATGGCACAGCGAATGCGGTCGGATCGATACGTTCGGGGGAATGCCGGATACTGGGGAGGCGAGTTTTCGATGCGCCGAACGGGGGAGATATGTACGAGAAATTTGGAATGCGCCCGATGTAATAATCGAAGAGCCGTGCCGTGATATGCCCGCACATACGCGGTTTCATTATCCGGATTGGACAGGCGGCAGCGTTGGCGTCGACGTCGATGTTGGCGTCGGCGTTAGCGTCGCCGTCGTGAATTCGCTCGCCGTTATCCAGGTTAATTCCGAGTTTCCGTGACGCGAGTGCGTTTTCGGAAAGAATTATGCACATGTACGACACTTGTAATAGATATGCGCGAGCGCGCGCGAGATATTTCCGTGTGTTCGGCGAGCATCGCGGAATTTAACTCGCGTCGGTTGTGCATAAGCGCGGCCAAATTCATTCTTCGTCTCGGCAGACACGGAGCCTTCGCGTGTCTATTTTGGTTCGAACCCGAGGTACGCGATTCCGATGGGATTGAAGCTAAAGACTCACGTTTCAGGGAAAGTACAGCGATCGGGAACAATCGCCAGCTGGATTAGAGAAGTAAGTTGAAGCGAGTTGAAAGTGGGACAGTGATTGAGTTTTTAACTTGATTTTCGATTTATTCTTCACAGTTTCATCTGTACAGCCTTGCACGAGAATATAAATGTGAATTTTTAAAATTCTACGTGCTGAAATATATACATCATCTTTTTAATGTATAAAAATATGTACTTTCTCATTATCACGTATAATTTTTTATATTCTCTAATAATTCACAGTAAAATATTAATAAGATAAAAGCGCGACGAATTAAATTATGATATGATATGTTTTACTTAATTCTGAATATTTAACTCAGAACATCCAATTCTGAGAATAGCTAACGCTGCCTCATCTCCCATGTTCCGCAGCAACCAAATAAGCGCAAGAATGCTCGTCTTATACGTACTTTATATTTTTATGCTTTGTTATGTAAACGTGCATGTAACAGATTGTAATAAGTAGCTTGGCGTTACACACGTCCGGCTATCTTCATAAAGACCGTGTAAATCGTCGCGACTCACGATCGAGATCGAATTTCCACGACATGAGAAATTACATATCGGGAATGTTCAAAGCGTCTGAAGAGCGATTTCTGCGTTATAAGGTTTCTGTAAATCGGAGCAATAAAAGTAAAACGTGATTTATTAAAATCTGATCTGATCATAAATAATCGAGAAAAAAAGATTTTTCTCTGTCGATAGTTTGCGGCAAAATTTCAAAGACATGTCGAACGTTTCTTTCTCCCTTTCGATGACATCGAGAATGATTTGAGCGCGAAAAAATGAATCAGACTTACATTTATAATGACGTTAAATCGCTCTGTTAGTCGCACATAATCGATCATTAGGCTCGACTACCACTATTCCCGACACAATTTTGTTATCTCGGTCAGATCGCCGACGACAGGAGGATAATGAACTTACAGCGGTTGTCAAACTATCCGACATACGCGATCGCATTCGCTGGTATCAAAATGTGTTGTGTGCATGCGTCAATGTCTTACGCAAATTAGATCAAGTTCAGCGCAAACTGTACACCCAATCAACCGATCATTATTTCAACGTAATCATTTTGATAAATACCCAGGGCAGACAAAAGAGTCAGTGCTAATAATTATTTTAAAAAATTATGCATATTTAATATTTACCGAATATGCGAATTTACAGAATATTTAATATTTACAGAATATTTACAGAATATGCGATGAATTAAAAAATTTTATTTTATTACTTATTAAAAATATTATTTTATTATTATTTCCAAGGTGAGATATAACTACAATTTTGATTTTATAAAACATATCTTGTTGCAATATTATAATAAAAAGAATATCGGATATTTCGCAGATACGAGATCTGATTAATCCGGAATCGCCAAATTCCAAAAGTTACGATACTAAAATGAAGCACATCATATTTCAACTTGATTATTCGGAATGAATTCACGATTCGTAGCTGAATCGGGCTTTCCATGATGCCGAACGAATGTCATCGTGGCACGGCATTTCTGCACAGGTATCTGTGTGCGTGCGTGCGTATCCGCCGCGTGTCCACGAAAAGAGGAGGGATATGCATAGGGAGAGGGAGAGGAGTGAAGAGCGGATCAGAACGAGAGAGAGGATGGGCAGGTAACGGAATCGAGTTTTACGCCATTCGATTCGTTCGCGGTGCGAGACACGTACGCGTTACTGGCGTCATCGTGCGTATGCACGCGTGCACGCACGCATGCACGCACGCATGTATGATCTTCGATTCTTCGTCGCTGCGATTTTCTGCCGTGTGTGCAGGTGCCGCCAGATATGGCCGTAAAAGTTTTATTTACTCGTTTACTACTGGCCCTAAAAAGCGCGGTAAATACCGGCTGAAGGAGGATCTGTAATTACGGCGATAAAATCTAAAATGCAGCAGCTCGCGATAAATGAGCAGCTTCTTCGGCCGTCTCCGTTCTTCTCGCGCGCAGACACTCTTTTGACGATAATATTTAATAATAGAAGTAATGATTCGGCGTGGCAAATTAATCATGAGTATCTAATCGATGACAACTTCGCAAATATCGCTCAAACAGACATGATTTTCGAGTTATTTCCATGAATGAGTTAGGACAACATTATCTCATCTCAAAAGTAAATTTTTTTATGTCACTTTTGAAATAAGAAATATGTTCGGTCATAAAGGAATCAGGCTTTGATTTTAATAAAGATGAGATTTGCTCGCGCATCGAAAGGAGAGAATAATTTTTAAGGGATTTCGTGACTCTCTGAAAATCGTTTTATTTCTACATTTACTTATGTATTTTTTTTCATAGAAATCATAAAGACGCTATACTCAAGGAAAAATTGATATATTGGAATAAAGTTAATAGAATCCTTATTCACATCGTTACGAAATTATTGCCAGTTATGCTTTAAAAATTAATTGGATCAAACAATTGACACTACGATATGCGAGTAATGTTGCATCGCAAAACGTTAATCAGATTATACTTTTCACTATGAAACTTGAAATCACAATAAACATTACAACACAATATATTACCCAATTATTGCGTTTCAATTAATCTTCTTTGCCAATCATTTTGTATTTCTGAATTCAATGTGTATCAAACATCATTATTGCCAGTGCAAAATTGGTGTAAGAACATTAGGAAGTTGCGCCCATGTTCTCGCAGTAATATGATATTTAGAGTTGTGGTAAATATGAAGAAAAGAAACTCCTGTTCAGTTTTTAAATAATCATTTTCCAGGAATATCGACTGTGACTTCGAGAACAAAAACGAGTGAAAAGAAGAAAATTTATGTATGTACGTGCGTGTGCGCGCGCGTGCGTATAAATATGTAAATATGTAAACAGGAGATGTCTTCGTTATGTTCGATCCCAAGTCCGAATGAAAAAAAGGAGGGTATATTTTATATCTCGTCGTTAATTTTATTATTTAATTTTCCATAGGAGATTAATTTTTAATTTGCTCCCAATCAATATATTGTATTCGATATAAATATCGAATTTAAAAATAAAAATATAAAATGATTGACAAAGAGGATTACTTGAAAAGCAACAGCTGAATAACGTATTATTGTGGTTTTAAGTTTTTCGTGTGATTATTAAATCTTTTTATAACAAATGTCATAGTGAAAAATATAATCTAATTAATGTTGCGATGTAACATTACATATTGTAATATCATTTGATGTTTGAGCCAACTTTAAATTAATTTTTAACTTATTGATAACTGACAGCGATTATCGTAATAACGTGAATAAAGATTCTATTAACTTTATTTCAATATATCAATTTTTCCTTGCGTGTAACGTCATTACGAGGATAATTTTCTATTAAAAAAAAACATAAGAAAATGTAGAAATAAAAATAAAATTCCCGAATTCGTGAAACACCTTAAAACTCTCCTTTTCGAAACTAATCATCGAATTTCGCAAGAGGTCAGCTGCCATAATCGATAAATGTCCGGTGTGACGCGAAAATCGCATTTTTTCATTAAACACTCTTTGCATACTGATTGAGTAACAAAAAGTTTCACCGTCCGCGAACGCAAGAGCTCGTAACGATACGATTGGACGGAAGTGGCGGATCTCCATCCTTTCCTTTCTTCTTTTTCTTACAAGAAGACAGGGCGACTCGCTCCGACGACTTCTCGTTACGCTTCGCGAACATCTCTCGACACGACGAGTCCTTGTGTGAATAGTATATCCGCCCTACAAGGATCATTCGCAGCAATAAAATCGAGTTTCGCCCGGTAAAATCGTTCGAAACGAAATAAATATCTCGAAAAATATTGAACAGATTACACCTTTGTAGATAGATGGATGCTGGTACATCCAATTTATGTATCCGTACTTCAATCAACACATTTGTTATACAAGTGAATATTTTCGGGAAATATGTTTTTATACGTTTTTTTTTTAAGAAATATTCAATATACATTTCTGGTGAAAAACAGCATGATATTTTAATTTAATGTTTCTTGCACTACAAGCTAGCTGTATAAAAAGCTATTGAAATTAATGAGTTAATTTATTCCATGAAACAGCCATTGTGCCGTATAACGAAATAATTTATTTTTGGAGAGAAAATCTTTATATTCTTATGTAATTTTGAACGTAAAATTTGTGGAATTTTTTTGTTAGCTATATTTATTAAAAAGTAAATTCTTTAAATTAGACTCATTAATTTAATTAGAATCATTATACAGATTTAATGCATAAGAATATTAAGTGAATTTATACTTTCCCCAAATATACGTTTTTTTTATTAAATTACTCGAATAAGTAAATATAGAAAGCGAGAGAAAAACATATAATGAATTTTAATTTACCTACTTTAGTGACTCTAAAATAATCTTCTCAAATAACGCTCAATAAAGGTGATAGCATCGCGTTTTGCTGATGTCGAATGTAAGCATCGTCTCTTGTTATCAGAATTGAAAGTGGCGTCAGCAGATGAGTGTTGCAGGATAAGAACAGTAAGGCGGCGAGCGGCGGTGCGAAACTTTTATGCGGTCGTGTGTTTCGGCATAATATACTCCGAGCGGCGCAAAGTCCTGCGAGCGTCGGATGCTTTGCTTCCGCGCGAAAGACTCGAGAAGCCGTTACCGAAGAACCCGGCGTATCCAGACTGTTCCGCAACAACGAAACCAACGAACTTTATAAACCTTCGACGAATTCGAAGTCGACTACGTCTTCGCGAAAATTCGCCTCTCGTCGTTTCGTAACGTTTTCACTCTTTACGTAAAACACGTTTTAATGAATGAAAGCCGCAAATTAAATCTCGTGAAATGTGCTTTCAAGTTGAATGTGAAAGAAAATTTTTTCCTATCCGCTTCACTCGAGTTTCATCCCTGAAGATCTCCGTGGCCGCTCATAGAATTTACATTCTCTCGTAATCGCGTGCGTGTGTGTGCGTGCGATGAGCTATTCACATCGGTCTTCGTAGATGTTTTATTGACATTTTTCTTTTATCGAGAGACTATCATTTCCGCGCATCGATCGAGGTTTCTCAGGCCTCGGAACACCCTGTATGTCGGAGTAACAGCTACGTGTACGGTACGCACGTTCTTGCATGCGCGTGAAATCGTGCCACCGTTCCGCTCGCGCGTTAGATGCGCCGCAAAAACTGGCGGTGCATCGCGATTACGAGATGCGCCGCGCGCTGCCAGATACGCCGGAGCCTCGATCGCGCCCGTAATCAGCGACGCCGCACGTAGAGCCCCCTGTCAGACCGTGCGATATTCCCAACCTGTTTTCTTGCTGTTACGTTCGCTCATTTTCTTGCCACGAGTTTCCTGGCTCTCGTTAGCGGCCTTCTCGCTGCCCCCGAGGGTCTCCGCGATCGATTTTCGGCGATGGCGAGCAAGTGAGTAAGAAAACGTTGAGATATCGTTTCTGTGTGTTTGCACGTCTGATAAAAAGGCTCGAAGATACATTTTTCGATTTAGAATTATTGAGAAAAACTTGATTTGGATTCAATCATTTTTGCCAATATCGTATAACGCTTCTTTAGTACACGATGAAAAAAGTGTTACCGGTAATAAAATTATATTTGCGTATATTTCCTCGTAATTCATCCGCGCGAATATTGATGAAAATTGAATTTAATTCCGCGCGTGAATATACCATTCATTAATTTTTCTCCACGGATTTTGATCCCAGATGCAATACGGATAAACCCGCTAAACCGACGCGTATAAAGGAGGAAATCGATCGCCGTTACAAATTTGCTCGTATTCGATGTACGGTTTAAATTATAATTAAATTGCATTTAATCGCAGTAATTTACACTATCAACAAAAGTAAATTTTCCTTATCATTGTAAAAATTGGTAATCGTATTATTGTAACGTAAATACGTCATAATGGCGTTATGCTGTACCAGCGATATCATAATTACGTGTTTATGGCATAACGGGCATAATGTTTAAGGCTCATTGTATTTATGGCTTTCGTCTTTTCGCAGATTTATTATTATTATATAATTGCAGCATTACAGTAAGATAACTATATTCATATTGTACCTTTCAAGTGATGGAACTTGGGAAAGGAAACTTTTAAAATCTTTCGCCTAAAAAAATTGTTCAAAATTATTTAAAATCATCACATCGAATGTTACAATTATTTTCGATATCGTTGTTGTTGCGTGTCACTGAGAACTAAATGATCGCGAGATTATTTTCCGTTTTTGTTTACCTTGTATATATTAATTTCGATTGCCACGTACTTAGCGCTTATGCAATTTCATCTATTCATTTCCGCTGAATGCGAGCATCGAAATATTTTCCGATCGGGAGCGACCCGTATATATTCCCCGCGTTAAATACCGCGCGACCGAACAAACGAACGAACGATTGCATTGGCAACAACGAACGGGAGCGGAGCGTCTCGCGTTATCGACCCGCCACGCCGCGCCGCGTCGCTTGATATTTGGAACGAGGCTGACCGCTCGCTCGTTCGGCTGCCAAAACGCTTCTTTTTTCCTTCCCGGGCCCGAGAACTCCGGCACCGGCGGAATCCGAGGGAGAAGACGACGACGCTCGCCAGCCTGCGCGAAACTGGTTTGCCCAGAGAAATCACGCTGAGTGGCTTCCAGAGAGCGTTTCGTGCTTTTAAGACCGGATCCATCCGGTCCATTCGAAGAGACGTTCTTCGCCAGACGAATGAAGGAGGGAACGAACGAACGAGCGAGCGGCCAATGCGACGTGACGCGACGCGACGCGCGTCGTCGACGTTTCGGGCTTTCCAGCCCGCGGGGGTATCGATCGAGCGCGCGCGAACGAGCCCTTCTAACTTATTCAAGGTACCGCACGATCAGCACGCCGGTCTCCGCGTCCATTTTATTTACGACGACGACGACGACGACGATGACGACGACGAGGTAAAGCCACGACGCGAAAACGCCGCATTCGCCGCGTGTGCCTTGGGGGAAAAAAAAAGAGGGGGATTTCTCGATAATGTACACTCGTGACGAAAGAGGCGAGAAAGTATGGCTGAAGAGCTCGATTTATAATCGCAAAATGTATCATATCGTATCTGCGGAATAAGATGAGAAGCGCGTATAATCCATTACGTCCGGTACGTCAAAATTAATGAGGGGAATCTTGCAATTATACGGTTTTGCGAACGAAAGATACACTTCCAGTTTCGTTAACATTTCGATATAATCGAGATTGCTTCATTAAAATCTCATTTTGCAGTTGATGCGAAAAGGATAGCGAGCATAATTAACCATACAATTAGAGAGAGAGAGAGAGAGAGAGAGAGGGTAGGGGGGGTCAGTCAATAGCGGCGCGTCGATATTTCGAAGCGAAGATAAACTTCCATTTTCGCTAAATAAAGCATTAACGCTCGCTGCTGGAGCTTTCCGACCTCGATTTGTGATTCAATTATTTAAACACGGCGATAATTATGTAAGAGCTGAAGGAGCGGAGTTTTGCTTTCGCGCAAGATCGCTGCAATTTATTTTCGGAAGAAGACCGAAGTAGTTTACGTCGATCAACGATGAGTGAGACCGTCCTCGAATTCCAAACTGGTTCATCATTCGCTTTAACATGTCATTTGCGAATAATTAAAGTGAAATTTCAGTAGCGTGAGCCAACGCTGACGATAATCTCTTTTTAATTGATGGTACAAGGTATCAATTATATTTTTTTCGTTTATCCTAATGTTGATTTAGATTAGACTGAGCTTGTATTCAATTTTCGAAGCTATATTGATCGGAAACTCGATCGATTTGCAGATTAAAATGAATAATACGTAATTACGAATTAGGCATCGAAACAATTAATAACTTTGTATTCGTAAGAAATACTTGTGCGCTTCCTTCATGCACGTGGCTAGTCTTGATCATGTTGCGGAACGCGTATTGCCGGAAACGAGCTTTCAAGTTTAGCGTAGATTATTAGTTGTTGCGCTCTACAGTCTATAATTCTACCGCACCTCCGTGCAATCTTCGCAATATATCATATCGGCATTAATATCTCAATGTGAGATTGTTGAGATATGCTTTAAAAGGTGTTAGCCACAAGTTCTTACTTATGGTAGCACCCTTGTTATCGCGCATACATATGCGAATAATGTTACTAGAAAATTATATTTCAAATATGTAAACTTAACTGTGAATTTTAAGTTCCCGCGATTATGCAGAAACGAAATAAAGCAAAAAAATAATCGCGTTCGTAAAAATGTGATTTACATATCCATGAAAGTATTATTTACGGATTTCAACGATACATTTTTGACAAATTAAAATAGGATTTTTTTTTTAAGAGAATAAAAATGATCAAATGAGAGGAGTCTCTTGTAAATGAATCTTCACGTGTTTTTCACATGTTTTAATTCATTTACATAAATTGCATGTTAATTACCGTACAATGTACATGCATTACTTTTTATATCATAAAAGTGCGGCTGTATTTCGATATCTCCGTAAAAATTGTCCGCGTGCAAATAAATAAATGCGTAGAGAGAAATTCTTTGTTGGATGACATTTTCGGGATGTATTGCGCGGGAAGATCCCGCAACGGGAGATTCCAACGAACGATCTCGCGAGATATGTAGTATTCGTGTGCAGTTTAATAAAATTCCGAAACATCGACCGCGTAGCGAAATCGGGCGGATTTTTGTCATCGCGCGACCGCTCGTCGATAATGATGACTCCCGATGCGGCGCGGCCGTGGCGACCGATACCCACAAGCACACTGTATAAACACAGTGACTAACGACCGAGCTAATTAAGCTTAATTACGGTTGTCCTGCCCATTAATTAATCCGTTGCCTTCCCCTCTACCCGCGCACCTGTCATGAGCGCGCGCGATTCGCCTGGGATGTCGGCCTTTTAAGGTGCGTTTATACATAGGCACGAGAAAGAGAGAGAGAGAGAGAGAGAGAGAGAGAGAGAGAGAGAGAGAGAGAGAGAGAGAGAGGGAGATAGGAGAATGGATTTTGAATAGACTCGTTGTAGCGTGAACGGTGATTGAGAGCGGACTCGATTGTTCGCGCTCGTTTCCTATTGTTCCCCCCAGCGGTGCGCCGGTTTCATATAGCACTCTAACGACGTTTGACGGTGTCTTAATTATTAAAAAGTATTGCGAGAGACGATAGCGATAAGTTATTGCGATATCGCAACTTTCGAGTCGTAAAAATCCGACATTAATACTTTTCGCGATTCATCAACGTTCGTTTAACGAGATTGAAAATGTAATTAATTACATACACTCTAGGTTATGTAAAGGTATCGATGGCGGTTTGACATAACATTTTGTTTTCATTGAATAGTAAAATAACAAGGGGATGAATTTTACCAATATGTAATATTCGAATCAAACCATCGACTGGTAGATTTGTTTGCAGTACAAGTTTATCTTTCGCACATCGCGTGTGGAAGTTTGCGCGCTGTGTTAAATCGGTATTTCTCTTCGGCGTCATCGTAAGTACATTGTAATGAGATTCATGAATATTTAACTAGTTCGTGATTATAGAAGGGCGTCGGCACGCGATCTTTTAATCACACAAAAACAATCCACATTCTGAACCGATTCTAATTAAATGTACCAAAAATATAGTACAATCCTGAAATCATTTGTGTACCGTGACATATCCGAATGGATGATGTCGCATAAAAATAGATAAATGTTAAAACGATCGGAAGAAAACGTGTTATTTAAAGAGACATTTTAAAAGGATTTTAAAGAAAAAGCAGATATAGCGTTCTAATTTCTATTCTATTTTGATTCGGGTTTGCAAGAACATAAAATAATAATAATGCTATATTTTTACACTATCGGAGACACGATTTATCACAGAACAGTCAGGATAAAAAAAAAAGTAATTTTTTGAATATTCTATATCTGCACTTCTCCGTGATACTAAATACAATTTCTAATTCATGTATAATAACATTTATTATTGATTTATGGAATATAAAAAAATTGAAGTTTGATTTTAGTATTTTTTGAGATGTGTCGAATCACTCGTGACGTTCATTTTTAACTATCGTTTCACTCGTTAACGAATCAAACGGATAATCGGACGAACGTAAAGAGCGCGTCTTTCTGGGAGGATTGTCGCGCGTCAAGCTCGGATAATAAATCCGCGGCGGCGGGGACCATGGAGGACGAAGCGTCAAATAAACGTGCCCCGACGGAGCCGAATCGATCTTCTGCCTCGGCAGTCTCCCCTTCTCTTTCGACCCCTCGACGCTAATTCGTATTCTCCGCCGGTTGCAACGCGCGTCGGTTGCAGTTCTGGAGACACTCGAGTAGGAGCCTGGCCAGTTCTCTGTCCCGAATCGACGTTCTTTTTAGTAAGTATAATGACATAAAAAAAATTGCGACAAATTAGAGATCTCTAAAATCTTAATTTCTAATCAATTTAAGTTTTTAAAGATAAGATACATAGATAAACAGATTTCTAAGTGATAAAATTGATGAAAGAACTTACGATTATCTCAGGCGTTTCGGAGTGCTTCATAAAAAATCAACGCGTCTCATTAGATTCAGAAGTTAATCTGCAGAAGCTCGCATGCACGCACTTTGTGTCTCACGCGCATTCCTCTTCTTTCCTTCCTTCGCGGTCTTAAACGCCGCGGTCGGGTGCGCGCGCTGCTGCGTTAGATCTGCAGATCGAGATCATCGACATCCTCGCTGTCGGGACGCCGGGAAAAAGGCCGACGGCGGAAGAGACTGTTCGTTTTATCGTTAGTCCCTCGTTCGCGGAATACATTCCGCGGCCGGACACCCTCGGAATGTTTGCATTCCTTGTTCCTTATCTTCATGACTGTCCTCGGCGATCGTGGTAGCACACTTTCCATTTTCGTCTTCTCAATGTGCATCTTTTGCACAGAAATTGGTGAATAACGCCACGGCAAAAGTTTTAAAAGTTCACAATTAAATTGTAAAACACCTGTGATTTCTTTTCATTTGGAAAGTTTCTTTATTTATGACGAGTTTGAATTTCTCTGTGTATTATTATCTTTGATAGCAAGTGTTCTCTCTTTGTTTACCTCGACAATTAAATTTTTCGAACGTTCACCAAAAGTTTACGAGTATTTATATTTATCGCATAATTTATGTGTTCTTCTTTCACTATTAATTTTCTTAATCATACAAAAAAAAAAACCTCAACGTGTCACCTCACACAACTGCTAATAACGCGGTCAGTCGAAAGAGGAAAAAGATGACGGCGGCGCGTAGAGTTAATACCCCTTTTTACGGCATCGTTGGCCCGAGAGATTTAGCGGTTACACCCCGTAGTACATCGTAAAGTCCGAATACGAGAGGGGAGCGGGAAAAGGACGGCGGGTAAGGGACCGGGTAGGCAGGCAGGCAGGCAGGCCTCGATCGAATTTCTCGCTCACGAAATAATCCGCAGGTCCGCCGGTTTCACGTCGGACGCCCTAACGGGTCCCCCTCCTTCACCGAACTCTCTTCCTCCCCGTCCTTTTTCTTCCCTCGTGCGCCCTTAGTCCTTAGTACGAATGTCCCTCGGTTTCGAATCCGTGCACTCGAGTTCGACCGCTCGGTGGCGTGCGCGATTTGACTGCACGCGCGTGCATATCGCACCATGGAGCAGCGCCTCGGTAGGGTGAGGCGGAAGGCACCGCACGCATATTTCCGAGCGTGACGCACCTTGGACGCTGGGCTTGGCTCGAAAGATATCGCGCTGCTGCTGCTGCTCTTTCTCTCTCTCTCTCTCTCTTTCTTTCCACGCGCACGTGCGTGCATGTGCGCCTGCATATATCTCTTCTTTTTTCTGCCTACGGCACTGGAGTGTGCGTGTGCATGGTGTACGTAAGCGTGTGCGCATACGGGGTGTCTCGAGCCATATCGTGTCTCTTTCGCCTTCGACTGCCTTCGATCGAATTCGAGATCGAACCTTCGCGGTGGGTTCGGTCGCGGAGGACGGCGCTGGGGTTCATTGCACCTTGACCGAATGCACGCGTCTTTGTTTGTTTCGTGCGAAGTGAATCTTCCCATGTAGATAAAACGGTAGCGCAAGCTATTACGCTATAAAATAGCGAATCTACGGAATCAACTGGAGTACGAATTATTACGTTATTCATATTCCCGTTTGGAGTTTTTATACATCAACATTCGAGAGATTATACATATACATTTACATTCTCCACCGACAATTATCGTCTATTAATCGCTCTCTCGGCTCTCTCTTCCTCATCCATCGCGGTATCTGTTATAATTCTAGGAACACCCCGTACATACTCGCGCGAGAACGTGCTTCGGCGTCGTGCACAAGGAGAAAAGGAGCGCGAGGCAAGAGACGGAGACGGAGGGCGGGAGAGAACGAAGGGGGCACGGAGAGAGAGTCGTGTGGTGAAAAAAAAAGGGAGCGAGAGACACGACACGCACGGAGCGTAAACGGATACACGGCGCACACGATTAACCGCGTCGCGCCGCGCCGCACCGCGCCGTGTCGTGCCGGTTCGTCGTTTCAGTCGGAGGAGTCTTTATACGACTGCGCCAGGCCGCTCTTTGCCGGCTGCCAACCGGTACGCTAACCGTCGAATAACCGGCAGTGTCCGCGCTCGCATCGTCGACGTGTACGGAGTGTCCCTCGCCGTCCGTGGATTCCTCCGTCGAATTGGCACGAATCTTTCGTGAGCGCGAACGTTTTAACGCGAGGGCGTTCACGATCTTCGAGTGAGTCGAAAGCGACAAAGTGAATTGTTTAATGAATCGGAGCGTTGATCGTTGCGAAACATAAAAACTTTGAAACTACAGATGTGAAACGATCGAGATCTCGGCGCATTAAGATACCCACGAAAGAGAACGATCATCAAGTTTCGGATGATCGATTTTAGCGGATTTACTTCGAGCGAACGTGATCTACGGAACGTAATTATGAATGACGATTAGAGAACGAGTCAACTGTCACGCGGACGCGGCTCTGCGCAAGTCTCCGGACTACGAATTGTTTAACGACGAAAGTGCTGTGAAGAGAGTTTCGCGAAGAAAAATCTCGACGATACCGGCATGCGCAGTGCGCACGAACCGTTTCGCGAATGCAGAAAGTTTGCAGCCTTGGTAACGGAAAATCGAGCTCGCGGCAACGTGCTATCTCTCCCTTAATCTCCGTGCGCCGCTCTTAATATCGCCGCTCCTGCATATTCGCTTAATATTTGCTTAAAAAAAACCTGGGGAATTACGAAATTCCGCGCGCATAACGCGCGCGTCGTGTCGAAAGAAGTCGAAGATTATACGTTGTGTTTTGCAGGCAATTCTGTGTGTTAATTAACGCCACACCAACGTGACACAACATACCGTTCTCGGCTTCCGGTCGCGACACGACCAATTTCTACGTGGCAATTGATTCGAGATGCAAACGCATTATTACCGCGTTGGACATAACTTTTAATCGCGCGGACAAGCGATAACGAGCTATTGTTTAATGCAAATAGTGTGAGCGCAAATAAATAATCATAATGCTGACTTGTGTCAATCGTGGACATTAATCATTCTCCTAAATGCGTTTCGCGCTGAGGAACATTAGAGGTCAACGCAACCTGTTGCACTTTAGCAGCCGAGGCGTCCTGCCGATTTAAATAATCGCGCTTCAGTAAGTATCCCTCGATTTTGTTTCCTTCGACTCTTCCGCCAAAAAGTTCTTTCGAGGAAAAATTACGCCTGATTCACTTCGCTTTTCATCGAGCGTACTTACGTCGCGTATTATCGCTCGTGCTATCGAAATACTTCAAGAACGTCCACCTCTGACGACTAATATATCTACACCGATTATGCAAATTTATTCTGTCGTTAATAATCTGCTCGAATATGTGTGTGGAACGTGTGTCCGTGTTTACTATCGGCTTTAAAACGCGCGTCCCCTCGAAAAACTGCGAGATATCTGAAATTATACGCGTTCGCGCATCGAAGTTAAAATATTCGCGGTGCAAATTTTATCATCATTTATAATGAAATGTATCTACTAATAATTTTCTCGATAAATATTACATTGTCCGGGGGATGTTCTAAATTTCTCACATTTATTAAGCGTTTTATTCAACATCAAAAAAATCGATTCTTCATGCGAGAATTTCCGTTTTATTACTGTTCCGTCAATATTTCCCGTGTTCCCGTTTTCAGGAAAAGCTCCGCGAGAGAGGAACGGCGACGCGTTCGTCGGCAAGGATCGGCAGCGTCGTAAAATCGGAACGATGGCGTCGTGACTTGTCGCGGATAATTTCGCGACGAGAATACTCGCGCGATGCACCTGGAGGTACACGTCGCGCCGGGTCTCGAACGGGCTGTAACGTCTGCCGCGGTCTTTGACCTCCCGTCCGGTGCAACCCAGAAGCCCGCGACGAGACCGCATCGTTTCCAAATCGGTGCGCGAATCGAGCAACGGAAATGGAAACGCTCTAAAAGTGCCGCGTTTTTATCTATTTAAACATTTTTATTTATTCTGGACGTGTCTCGCTCCGCTCGACGTCCGCTAACGATGGGATGCGGGAAGGGGGAGATGCGTCGGAAAACTCAGAAATATTCGGAACGTGCACTTGACTGCAAAAAAAATTCATCTTTCACTACGAACCTTCCTGCGTTTCAAAGCGTAATTTTTTTTTTTAATCGCGAGCGATCGGGAGTTTCCCCGAGGATTTCGAGGAATCGTATTCCGCGTATCGCGGTTATCGCAATGGGGGGAAAATATCGGATCTATGCCGAGAATTCTGTTAGCTAGGCCGCGTTTTGGCTTCGAAACCCGCCGAAAGTGAATCAAAAAAATTCTACCGCCGCCGCCGCAACCGCCGAGCCGTTTGCCGAAGTGCATTTCGGCCGTAATGCAATGCGCCCTCCATTACGGTTATGATTTAACGGGCGTTTGCGGCATACCTCGCGTGCGTGCGTCGCGAGGAAAATACGCGGGGAATGGCGCGCGCGTATTCCGCGTTCGACGAACTTCTCTCATAAACGGCATAAACGCGGCACGGAAAGTTGCCGCTGGCTGGTGCTCGTTTCACGCAATCGCTCGCGGTGATGCGAGCGCTGTCGACATCGCCATTGATCTTCGATCGAGTCCACAATGAGGAGGGAAACGCATAAATTAGGACGACAATTATTGCGGTCGCGAAGTTCGCAATGACAGGTAATTAATCTGCGAAGGATCGCGTCGCGAAAAACCGGTCGCTCGAGTAAAATATCGCTGGATCTAAGCGATAAACTATGAACGAGCTCGAAAGGCAATAAAAAAAAAGAAATGCCGCTGCTGTAAAATGGTTCTGCGGTATTTTTTGCAACGCGTCATTGCGGCTTGCGATTTTTCGTTTAATCCTCGATAGCGAATCTCGTATAATAAGCTTACATGTTTCGCGTAGCCTCAATTCCGACGTTCCGTTTTGTTGTTGCCGCGCAACGCATAACACGTGGGGGTGCATCCTCTCCGTCCTCGTTCGCTCCTATTTCGAAAGAAAGAAGAAACGTTCATCGGGATCGAAATGCAATTTCTCTTTTACCCTTACGTTTTCATGTCTCGTTGTATGTCGCCGGAGCATCGCGTGGCGAACTCGGTGCCGTGCACCGACGGTGTGACGGTTTCGCGTTTTTGCGATGTGGAGACGCCGACTTTCGCGTGCTCGCGTGACCCGCGACACATCGCTATCGCCCCGACAGCGGGGTTAGGGGGGACGGGGGGGGAGTGCTAACTCACGTTAATTGCGTTTTGAGGAGTAGACGCGAGCGAGGAGTTCGATTAAATTCATCGCTTTCGTTTCACGAGATTCTTAAGCACTTTATCTATCGCCGCACGTAATTATCCAATCTCTTAATAAGTCATTGTGAGAAATACGTTGCCCCGTGCCAATGCGCCGTTAAATCAGATTCAGCCGACGGAGATTATGTTATTTCTAACGGGAATCCAGCAGAGCCCGTACGTTTCGAGAATTATCTCTAATCGCTTGTTTTCCTAGCCGATTGTGCGGCGTAAAAAAAATATATAGCTTCCTGTGCGAGGGAATGGAGGAACAATAGTGAACTCCGACATCCTTAAATAAGTGTTTTCTGGATAATTTACACCGCGAAATTTTTAATTTAGACCGATTCGAATTTTCTTCGAAATGTCAATTTCCAATCGAGTCACTTCGTTCCAACTTCCCATCGTCAATTTAATGTACGCTTAAATAATGTATGCTGAATGCAACGTTGAGCTTTTTATAAGCAGTGATTGGCGCGTAAACGCTGTTTGAATAATTTAATGAGATCCGACGCATGTATAATATTTCTGATAATAAGCGGTTCGATTTACGGTACTCTTAACGCGCCCGATAAACCGCGTACTGCGCATGTAAACGTCCAAGGAGTAGTTTACGATTGATTTTAATTACAATGATGTTCGCACACATGTACGAATGAAAATGCGATGTTTTTACAACGTAGCCTCTGTTATCGGCTCTACCGAAGGTTTCATCGGATTTGTTCGTGCGAATAAAACGCAAAGAAAAGAACGCAATAATTTGCTCAGTTTTAATAAATTAAATTACGTTAAATTGAGAACATGTGTGTCAGGAATCGTTTTTGCAAAATTAATATAAATGTTACGTTCCAAAAATATCAAGAAACGATTTTACACCGCGTGATCAGACGAATGTTTTTTAATTATTTAATATTTTCTCTTGATTTATCTGGGTATTATAATTTTAGATATCATTTCTTTGCACTTGTACCTTGATGACCACCGAATATTTTTTGTATATCCTAAAAGATAAGGATTCTTGAATACATTTTTTTTCTTTCTAAATGGATTTTATGTCAACGGACGATTAAAAAAAAGATTTTAGTACAATATTGGAAATTTATTTCCGTGCTGGATATAAGTATATTTCGTTTGTAACTATCTTAATATTATTTTACGATATTTAGTCAGATCTTGTTTGATATCACTATTCAGAAGATACTATTAAAATACTTTTGATGAACCAACGTATCTCGAAATTGCGTTAGAAAGCTCGCAATTGTTCGTTCAAAGGACAAGGAACGTAAAACTGGCGACGCTTTTCTCGGGGACTAGTCTCGATTTAGCGACGAGAACGAAGGACGAGGGAAGCCGAAGGTCGAGTGAGAACCGTGGAGAATCCCGCCTTCTAGGACGTGTTCGGAAAGACGTTTGGTAGAAGCCTTACGTTTAACCGCGCTCCGCCTCGATCGCGTTCGTCGAGGAGGAGAGTGCCGCTTGTTTTTGTTCACGTGGCGCGCGCACGGGCAGCCTCCGGCCACGCACGCCACGCCACGCACACACGCACAAGCGGCCGCCACGTAAAGGCGAATTTACACGGTTCGTTCCTTGACGGCGATCGTACCGGATGAATCATCCGCAGCGAACGGAGCTTAGACTGCCTTAGATGCGTACCGTTGGCAGTCTGTCCTGTAGCGAACGACGCGTCGGTGATTCGTCGCCTCTAAACTTGTTGAGATGACGGAAGAGAGGACGAACTTGAAATTATAACGATCGAGACGGCATCGCAAACAGGATAGGAAGTTGTAAGATTTCTAAGGTAATTTTCGACAGGGAGAGAAAGTGAGAGGGAGGGAGAGAGAAGTATTTGTGTGTTTTGGATGAATCATCGTTATTGTCAGAGATAATTGTAGAGATTCTTCGCTTGCCTGTAACAAAGATCGACTTTACTGAAAAGTTATCGCTTTCGACTCTTGATCTTTCCTCACTTTGATCGAGACCATCATCTGTCAAGAGCGACTCGTGTAAATTCGCCTTAAGCATCGACGATCCTACGTCTCCCAGCGTCAGGACCCTCGTCGCGGCCGTCAACCAGCAATAGCGAACGAGACGGTGGCAACGGAAAGGGGGAGTATACGACAATGCCCCACCCCGGTTTCTGGTATCGATCTGCCGCAACGAAAGTCGAGATACCGGCGTTGGAAGTATCAGCCGGACGGATAAGTCCGAATTATATCGGATATATATATATATACGTATACATACATACGTATTATACATATACATACGTATATATATATAATACGTATACACATACCTATATATGCATATACATATATATCCCTCCGCATGTAATACGGCCGCGCTGCGGGTCCTTCCAGCTGCTACCTGACTCGACGAAGGCCAACCCGGTCTGCCGAACGACTTTTGTCTCTCGAAAATGTCGGTTACCCGCGCTCGTCTCTTGGTGCCGCCTGGCCGATTCGCCGCTGTTACCGAGAGCCGAGCTGAGCCGAGCCGAGTCTCGAAAAAACGATCGCGTTATCGCCATGCCGGGAATTATTCCAACCCGAAGACCAACGAGCGCGCGTCGCAGCGTGGAACGCGGTCGGAAGGAAGCGGTTACGGAGCGACAAGCGGCCGATGTGCGCGCGTTCGACGATAGACGACCTGCGAGTTGCTGTACGAAAAATAAGTTGGAAATGGTGTTTTTAAATTCACGGAATGCGAGGTAAACATTCAGTGGTGTTATGAGATCGATCGTTGAGAGGAAATAGCGGAAATGGTTTAGGAATTCGTTTAGTACCATTTCATTTAGTGATGAAATTACGATTAATTATAATAACGTTGTTAAAAATCGAAAAGATCTCGGGAAAATTTTTTCTCATCGGACACCACGTTATTATCGAGAACTCGTGTATGACGGCACCAAATTAAATCAACTGAATTCTGACGGAGTGTAACGCTATAAATATGTATTACGCGACACTTGACGCACACATACACTCTGGAATAACGCAGCGCTTTATCGTTTTACATGGAAATCGTGAAAGTTCTTCATGCTAACACACAGGCAACGGATCCAACGGATCGGAGCCATAGGATCGCATTATAGCTTGCTGAATCTCTCTCGAGTGCTCGGTGGACCGTTGATTTTCGCAATTCCGCGCGATAATTTGCAAAGGATTGAAAAGCCGACGATGCATGCGCGCGCTCGCTCGCTCGCGCCGTTAAAAACCATTGAAAGCATCGAGACCATTGAAACGTGATCTCTGCCGGCTGAGAGGCAGGCAGCGTGCAAAGCCGACAGCTGCAGGAGTGCTCTCCGTAGCAGGTATGATGTAGGCAGAGACATGATGCGAAATTATGGTACCGATGTGTGCGCGCGCGCGTACGTATACGCGAGCAATGCGTACCTCCTTCGTGTGCGCATAATGCGAGGCCCACATTGTCGCACGTGCGCATGAAAAATCGCGCTTCGCGGCTCGCGGACGGAGCAATCCGCTCCCGCGAGCCAGCGTAACGCGGACCGGCGACGCAATTTCATCGCGCGCACATTGTTGCAGCGCGCCAAGCGCGGAAAAAAGTAAAATAAACGCTGGCGATGTATCAACGCCCACCGTCGTCGTGCGATAAAGGTGGGACCCGATTATACGGGTCGTTCCAGAGGCGACGGCCGCGACAAACATGCGTGAGAAAAGGGAAATAAGCGTGGTGACTATTGTTCCTCGTGCGCGTCGAGTATACAGCGTGTTTCCGAGATTATTCCGAAAAATCTCGCGAATCCGAAAATAAAGATGATAACAAACAACTCGTTTTACAACTTGTTTGTTTGTTTGTTCGGACATCGGATCACGCGATTATTCGTTATCACGGACGAACGGCGGAATCGGAGAGACGTTACAGCTGTATCATAGCGTAATACGAGATCGCGAGATAACGTAGTCAATGATGCTACAAGCATCGACATCACGCCAATATCGCCAATTACAATTAGAACTCACGATCACGCTTGCGCGATTCTGAACGCCGTGCATGCGTAGGTCATTATTCTCGCCATCTGACACATGGAATTCCAAGAAAAGTCTTACATGTTCATGAACGATACAGTTTGTATTTTAAAAAATTTATAATAATTATATAATTTTATTACAAATAAAATTTATAATAAAGTTATTTAATTATTTATTATAAATAACTAATTATAAATTATATTTATCTTTAAATTTGATTAATATCGAAGAGAGAAAAATTAAAGAAATTTTCAGATTCTTAAGACATAATTAGAGATGTAAGAGCTTGTTTCTTCCGCGTGACGTTGATTGGAAAACACATGATGTCTCACGCGAAAATGTCTCGATTTTTTATCTTCTCAAGTCAAGCAGACATCGACAAAAATATCAAAGTGAAAAGTATTCCGTTATTTGTTTCTCTCAGCTCCTCCGTAATCTTACCGGTTGCACAAAAACTGATATATTATCGTCGCGATCGATATGTATCAATTTTTTGAAGTTGAACTCGTTCCGAGTCTCCGCAACTTCAATGTCCCACTTCAACGACGCGGCGCGTCGCGTCACCGCTCGGCGTGCTCGTGGAAGCAATATAGGCGCGCATGCACTCATGTACGTAGCTCCTACTCATCTGCACTTATCAGTTAACACATTCCTTAATTAAACGAAGCGGTCGCCCCGACGTTAGGGAAAACGAGTAACGAGGCAGGGACGAGCGAACCTCGGACCATTCGCGTGCACTCCAGTACGCGCGCGTACATGTAGCTTAATTGCGCGGCTGTATAATTATTGAGTGCCATTCGCGCGTGTACACATTTTCGCGAAACGTCTTGAACGGTGCAAGTCACTTCTAGAGAAGGCTTCGAGGAAAAAAAAAATACAATTTTCTTTCTAAAGCAGGTGTCTCGCGTTAATGGGCACGATGTGGGGAGCGAGCCGCATGTTTGACACGTTCGTCACCACGCTCCGCATATGCGCGACGACTCGATAGCCGCAACCGAAATCCCGCGTGCGTGACTTGTAGAGGCATCCTTGACAGAGCTCCTCGATAGTCTCTCTCTCTCAAAAATAGAAACGGTATAATAATCGAGTCGCAATTCGCTATCGATCGAATTTTTCCCCCTTCGAGCGCTTCGTAAGTCGGATAAAAATCGTCGAACATTATATTCGACACGCGAACGTTATATTCGAGTGGCTAAAGGGTGCTTCACGGAGTTGCTTTTATTCGCTTTGAGCAGGCTTTTTAATTCGCTGGCAAAAACTTGTTCTAGACATATTCGCACATTCGGTTTTTTTATGCGCTAGCGTCTAAAATTTTGAAATCGCGACGTCCGGTCGCTGAACATGTGAACCAATTTTAACGCTCTTTTCAAGCGACTTAGCTGGACGACTTTAGGAGTACCGTTCAAAAAAAATAGTTCCGGCAGCGAATGAATCATCGGGCGACTGACAAATACTTCGGCATACTCCGTGACGCCATGACATTCAGACTGACATTTTTTTTTGGACGCTCACGTATTTATCTGGTTTTTATTTGATAACATTTGATAAACAATAAGGATAAAATGATTCCAAGAATGAGCGCCAATAATAAGCGCCAAATGGAACGCAACCTTGAGACCGATCGTCCTCGCTAAATCCTCTCCAAGAAGCTGGCAGCTTCATACTGTTTGCCAGCAACGTGTAATGATTTAACGCTACTAGCGACTTTGTCAGCTGCGAAATTCACTCGGAAAGCGAGAATCTGGCGATAAAAGAAACCAACGACAAGTTAAAAGCACGTGTAGAGCACTCTGAAAAGATGTCCTTTTTCTTCTATATGCGATATTTAAAAAAATTAAAAGGGACGCTTTTTTTACTCTATTAGTTGTTAAGGGTGACACCTTACGTTTCATGTAGATCCGTATGTTAGCCGTCTAGCGCTTAAACGCTGTTTGCGAAGTAGTTACATCTGCTACATATAATATCGAGAAGTTGGCCGAACTCACGTCCGAACTTTCTACACAATGCGTGACTTTAGTTTGTACATACTACAATCGGCATTTTACTCGGCTCTCTGCAATCTGGAAACAACAGCATTACTTAATCGGTACAAAGAAAGAACTTTCGACAAAAATCAGTGTAATAGTGTTCGCCAATTATTTCGCGGTTTTGCATTCACTTTTACTTTTGTAAACATTTTAACATTCAATTTTTGCTGTATGCCATACAGCAAAGATTGAATCGTCTACAAAAGTTGCCGAGCATTTAAATACACTTTATCTTATAAATATCCTATTTTACATGCGAGAAAAATATATTTCCGATAAAAATGTAATTTTCTTTTTATATTTGCATTTTTTTCTAGCAGTTGTTATTTCTGTCGAAGCGACAGAACTACAAGTTTTAATAAAAACACGTAGCTGTATTTCTGCATGGAGAATTACTGAAGCACGTGTCCCACTCTTTCTCTCACAGGCGGGTCCGCGACGTCATTAAATTCGCGAACAGAAGCGAAATTGCAATAAACCGAATTCCTCGCCGCCTTAATTAGTTGGCCGGCGAAAGTTTCAGAAGGCTCTCGCGAAACGTACGATTGTACTTCAGAATCGAGACCGCGTATCAAATGCTCCTCGTCGCTTTACCTCTAAAAAAGTTTTATCCGTGACATGTACGTCGTGTCTCGGTTTTTCTTTGTTTGTACGAAACGACTCGTCGGCGACCGAAAAGAGAGATTTCGTCGGCGCGCGGGATAACAAATCATCTCGCAGGTCTCGTCGATCTTTATGGGCCTATTACAGGGAGAGGCCTTGAACACGTGTTCCCCGAGCTACGGAGATCAGCGCGCGCGAGAGCGCGACCCCCTTTGTCTTTCCCGTTCCACGAGGAAAGGATTCCGCGCCGCTCCACGTAATCGGTCGAACATATTTCAAACGCGGTGACGCAATCGGTTACCTGGCGGCAGACGTTCGAGCGCATCCATAAAATTTACCTTTAACCTCTCGAATTCGATTTCGATGAGTAGGCATTTTCAAGATTGAAATGGCGGACTCTCGCCGAAATTCGTTCATTGTGATCCAACTGTATTTCAAACCAGTGATTTCAGTTCAGAGAACGAAAGCGACGAAGTCACTACAGTGCTGAATGAACGATCGTCTCTTTTTTAAATCAAATCAGTTCTCACTTTTCTCGCGTTGATTTGTATGTATTGTATATGTAATACTTATACATTATACATTACGCGTAATTTTTTATCAGGAGTACATAGCACATAGGACTTTGAAGCATCTCTTTGGAGTCTCCCTTATTTCTCACGATATATTAAAGTCGTTATCGCTCTTCATATTCTTTTCGTCTCGATTATCATCGGCGCGTATCGGCATAGTTATTGTCGAAAGCGCGGCCGTTTCTTCGTCCGCGTGGGCAATGCAAACACAAACGGTATTTGCATCCGCTGAATAATCATCAGTATTGGTTTATGAATACTAAGAATTCCGCGTATATATCGAGGGTCGCGATTCCGAACGGCGTCGGTCTACCGCGTTTGCGCTCGCACCCACTCTCGTTCGGGCCGATGATCGATCGTTCCGTCGAACAAGTGGATACGTCTCTACGATTTTGTGGAGAATGAAAGAGAGAATAAAAGAAGAAAGGAGAGGAAGGATCGTGTGGAGGATGAGGGGAACGGGAGGCTGATTTATGGCCGACGGCGCTGCGAGGCGTTTTCGCTGCGTAACTTCCGCCAATTTCATTTCGTCTTGCCGCGGCGGGGGAGCCCGGTTTCCGGTTTCTAACCGAATCGCCAACTGCGACTCGCCGTGCCGTTATTGCCCCAGTGCGGTGTGTTACCAATGTTTCCTTGCGAAATATTCCGTAACGAAGTATCGAGACACGCGAGTCAATGTAGGATCGAGATATAATCTGCCTTCGGTTTTCAAACGAGAGCCACTGATTTCACAAGAGTCTTTATAACGATCATAAATATTCTCGCGTTTGATATCACTAGATAAATGTTTACTGTGGAAAGTTTTGAGATAATTAAATAATAATTTATGATAATCGAATTTATATATGAACGAAAGAAAATGATAGGAGACTTTGTCTTTTTCGTTTTAAATTAAAATACATTTAATACATATCTCGTGTGAATTTCATTAAATAATCGTAATAAAAATAATTGTAGAATGAAATAACAATAATTAATAGTGTGTATTTAATCGTTCATCAACAGTCGCGTTTCTTTTATAAGCGGGAAGCTTAAAATCTCTTTTTGCAATTGCAATCCCTGTGTTAAAAAGTAAACAAATATTCGGTTATATGAAAAATTTCGTAAAAAACGAATTTCAATCGCCTATATATTGTTATTGACAATTTTTGTTATCTCTACCTACCCGGTTTGCGCGTTGGTCTTTTGTTCGGGCTAAGTTTTAATCTTCCCGTTTCAAAAATCTCTATTTTTTTCCATCGACAGCGCGATTGTTACTTTCGACGAGTCGAACGCGGCGGGAACTTAGCGAGGATTACCGCAGAAGCGAATCGTAACGGAGCAAAATCTAGGCCGTGTGCGAGTCTGAGAACTGGAACGTGCGTGCAGGTGCGAAACCTCGCGGGGCTCGAGGGACCGAGAGAAACGCGTATTTCCCTTCTCAAGCCCGCCTCTCTCGCTACATCTGAATAACTGAGTTTAAACTGTAAGACGTCACGATCTCCGGACGAATACGACGATTCTTCACCGCCGGCAGTAGCGCTATACCCACAGTCGCGATCGTTAACTTAAAAAAAAAAAGGGAAGCATCGAATAAAACTCTCATAGTTTCACACGACAACAGAGCGATCATAACAATCGTAAAATAGCATTTTATCGTTGCATTGATAATTTGATTCGCGTAATTTATGGGACGTAAAACGGCGTGTTTAATATCACTAATTACATTTGTTGTCGGACGTTATTGCTTTCCTTGCCTGTCAAGCGTATTGGCATCCACATATTTTCTGTGTAGATGAAAAAAAAATGTCGTGAGTAGATCGACGCGCAGCGGTTTTTAGAGACCCATTATTTTTTACTACGGGCAGGGTTAATCTTCAGTTTCAGTGGCACGTACTTGCTCGTGGAAAATGCTCGTATATCGATTATATATTGCGACAGGTACAAACGCGTTGCGTCGCGGTGCTTCGCGAAAATTGTCGATTAAAACTTTGAGGTCGGCCATTAGCCTTCACCCACATTACTCAATCGTAACGCATTGCGCGATTGCGTCAACTGTTCTCCGGTCGGTTCGTCGCGACTGCATGACGTATCGAAGGTGTTGCTCGCGAAATTAATTCATGCATTAATTATCGTGAGCACTTAAATCCCTCCCGTTCCTCGATATACATCATATACGCGACGCATATATTATTCCGCGTGATCGCTACCGCGCGAACTGCATTTTCAAGCAGTGCTGCAATTTTATATGCAGAGCGCCTAGCAAAAAAAAAAGAAGTCTACGAGTCTGTTATAAATTTTGCAGAGACAGATAAAAAAAGGAGTCACACATTCGAGCAAAAAGTGAATAAAGTTCATGACTAAGTATAATATATGGTAATAGGTACATTTGATAAACAGGCAAGATACTCGTTCTTGATAACTTACATTATTTTATTTATTCTGAAATTTACATTAATTTACATTGTATTTACTATTTTTGCTATAATTTTCGAGATTTTATTATTTTCACGTTTATTACGTGTGTGTTTGTTACATGTGTGCTGTCACTACTTATTTTCTTATTTAAATTAAATATTGTGTGGTAATTACGGGGATACTTTCAGTATCAACATAGAGATAAAGTGATAACGATAGCGATGACAAGATCATATTATAACATTTCCGCTAACACGAATCACCTGTATAGCATTCAGAATATTATATAACACGGGAAAGAAATTCTCGTAACACTTTTTGCATAATTCTAGCCAACAACGAAAAGCTTTTTAACGAAATGTCTAAAATACTGATGATCCATTATTACATTAATGCCGAAAAAAGAAAAGAGATACGTGATCACTGTCGGATATTGCATTAGAGATGTTTCGCGTGAAATAAAATTGCGTGCATTAACATGACTGTTTAACTACACCGATAATGACAGCCAATGCGACAAAGAGAAAAGTATTTCGTGCAACTGTATCGTGTAGCATTGCGCGAGAACTTTCAGACGCAATTAGCAGGATCTCCGTAATTGATATCAGGCAATTTTATATTCTCATTCCGATCGAAAAAATCGTGCCGAACAACGATATCCTTTCCCGCGTTAATTCTTATCGCTATTACGAATTACGTATTAATTGTTCCGATAATTTGACGTTTTATATGCTCCAGTTGCTCGTGTTGGACACATGTTACATGTGTAACACGATGTCGAATCTGTCACGAATCATCATTTTCATTCTTTCAGCCTTTATTTACAGGACGTATTCCTCGCATTTCTTCACATCGATATTTATTTCGCAACATTGATGAGACACGTGTAATCCGAATCGCGCCGTCAGCATATTTTAAACATTCACCCGATGCGTCGCATTTTATTTCGTCGTATCTAAACTTAATTTGTAAAGCCATATTTTTTCTCCGCGACGCCACTGCCATCGCGAAATTTTTGCGAGATGAAGAGCGACTTGGAACACAGACTCGCCGAAATCTGTCGCTGAAAATTTTATAGTGACGCGCGGTGGATCGTCGCGTAGATCGCTGCGCCAAGAGATTTTTCGAAAATGCATCAAAGTCGGCGCGATGGGATCTCCCGATGACGAAAATGCGGAGTGCGCGAGATTGAAGAAATTACGCTCGCACGTCAAATCGCGGATCGAAATTGCCACTCTCGGAGAAGACACTGACCCAGATATCGGCGTACATGGGGAAGGTCGTATGTAAACATATATGTGTATGTACGTCGGACCTACATATGTATGGTACATATAGAGCGACGTGTCTGTACGTACATACTCTCGAGTGAATAATACCCGGACCGGGTGCACGCGTGCGTCCACATACACGCGCGCGCGGCCGCGGGTGGCCTATAAAATAGAGGTTTACGTATTTTCTTCTCCCGCTCGCACGAGAGCTCGCGTGTGCGTCGCGCACACGTTCGTGTGCGCGCCGGTAATGGCAATGTACGCGCACGTCGTGCAATACGTATCGCGAAATGTTTGCCACGTTGATTAACCGCGCGATAGGGACTTTGAACAGGAGCGAAATTAAATTTGGCCGCGCGCTCGTGGGTAAAGGGCTATACCAATGAATGTCGTTGTGTCTTTAGTAAAAAAAAAAGTGACTGAAGTACCGCAGTGTAAATCGATATTTTTCCATGACGGTAAAGAAAAGGATTAATGCGCGATTACCATCTCGCGATGCAACTCTTTAGGATTAATGTAGCAGCACACATAACATAAAATATGCTATCAAAAATGTCTTCCGATATGCTTGGAATTTCGCACTATTATTGCTTTAAATAAATTTACGCCAGGAAATTTACAAATGATAAAAGAGAATCTTACGCATCAGCGATGAGAATAAAGTTGTATTCTATATTCATGTAGATATTTACATAGCGACGACGGACATGCGCATTCGTGTGTGCGCGTGTCAGCGCGTAAAAACGTAATGCTTGTGAATGAAACTGTAGTAGTAACGAGCGCACATACGTGCGTACGTAAAGTTATATCGATGACTCAGTCAGTCCTGCTGACTCTCGTTACAACTCGCGCAATTTACAGGCGCTTTCTCAAGGGATCGTTGAACTCCACTGTCTCTTTCCGAGTTTTTTTTTTTCGTCGTTAATGTAGATTAGATCAATATAGAAGTTAACGTCAATCATATATTGTAATTAGCGTGTAACGATTTTTTAAAAAAACTTGCGAATACAAGAGACTGGAAACTGAAATAGAAAGAAATAGAAACTTGGAAAGAAGAATTTATAATGGAAGTACGTTTGGATATATTTATTGAATTATTTACAGCCTCAATGCACATGTTACGATGCAATATGCGTTATCCCCTTTAAAATATAATTATTAGAAATACTAGAATTCGAATACGTACTCGTGCATTGATCAATTGAGGCCATAATGATTGCATTTTACATTCAGTATATATATATATATATATTCAAGAATAGATTCGTGGTTTTTCATTTTGGGCATAACAATTGGTTATACATAAATAAATGAACCGCGGGCAAGATGTACCATGATGGTCACGATAATCAATGGTTGTGGTATTCTACTGTCTGTATCAACAGTTAACAGCGGCAAAATGGCCATTTCGTGTTCCCGTTCGTTGTTGCGTGCCGATCTGTAATTTAACAAAATACACCATTCGAAATAATCGATAGCCGAAGATAATTATTATTCCACACTCACAAATAGACGCATGGGTCATATAATTGTGTTCCACTTTGATGAGCATCGACGAGGCGCGTAAAGGCGTGTTCTTAATTACAGAGCAGTGTGATGGAAAGAGTTGTGTAATATCTTTTTCTTTTTTTTTTTTCTCATTGTCGGTTCAATCGGTCATGTCTTATCGCGTCACGTCTCTTTCCGTTTGAGATAAAATGAAGCAAATTGTGTTGTCGGATCTACCGCAACAACGCGATAATGAAATCGGTATAATTTACAATTCATACTTTATAATTCCGTTTTACGAGGCACAAAAGTGAGCGGTACAAGATTAATATGCTGACGCTTTGCGTCGCGGTATTGCGAATAAAAGTTATTGTTATTGCGCTAATTTAAATATCCGCGCGAGCGTGCGTGTTACGTACGTTATGTGTGTATGTATATTCAAGCACGATTGACGTTTGGATGACGGGACGTCACGTTATTCATGAATTATGGATACAATTGAAGCGCTTAATATCGCTGAAATGTCGCGGTGTTGCGGCTTTTCCGCATTTCATACGCGGGGGCCGCCTTTCCACGCTCGATTGTGCTAGGTCGAGGCTTTTTGGTCGTTATCAACGTCGGCAGATAAGAGCCTTCCTCGTTAATTAATGAATTAATGCTCCGACAGATAAAATCGGCCGAGGTCGGGCAAACCATTGAGTCCAGGACTCTTTAATCCGCGTCATCGGGGGCAAATCTTTTCGCGTGATGAAAAAACTAAAGGTCGTGTCAGAGTGCATGTAATTAATTGCACAACAGATTATTGATTATTCGCGGACGTGTCAAGAAAGATGAAGCGCGCAAACGATATAAGATAGCGGCAAATTCTTGCCGCTAATGACAGGGTTTTTCTCAAAGATTCTTTTTCTGCGATCGCAAGGGAAAGATAACACGGTTATAGACGATATTTATTTGCTACGGTAAAGATTTATGTAATCTTGTTTAAAGATAGAAACGAATTCAGATTGTGTGACAGAATACAATCACAGTCACAACTATTTAGATTATTAATTAATTATTAATTATTAATAGTTTGTGACATTATGACTCCTAGATTGTAGATCTTATTATATGTATTAATATATAATATATTTTTATATAGCTCTACTGCTTTAACGTCAGATGAAGTCTTTACTATTATGCACGTCGCTTCATAAACGACGATAAACAACACGAAGAAAAAACCTTTGGCAAGAAATTAACGCAAAGAAAAAACAATTTTGCTGATACATTTAAAAATTTAGCTAGATGTAGATCTGAAAATAATTTTGTTGAACCATCAAAATAGTTATGTAAGAAACTCAAGCAATCAGCATTGATGATCAAAGCTGTAAAAAATTTTGGTGTTTTAGCAACCAATTTGGACGTCCTAAATAATTATTTTGATAATTTACTAAAATTATTTTCAGATCTGTATCTAGCTAAACTTTTAGATACTTCAGCAAAATCGTTCTTTCCATGTGGGAATGTGAAGTTTGCGAGATTTCGAGGTATTTCTTGCTCGAGTTTGTAGAGAACACCATCTTGTTCACGTAATGATATTACGCGAGGTACATCGTCTTGTCGTTTCCAGGTCTGATTGTGAGTGGTAATTTGATTTATGGGGCAACATTCGGATTGTATCTAGAACGCGGTTAGCGGACTCTATACTTCGTGGAGACCTTTTTTTTTCCGGTGGACTTGTTGAGTGATATCAATGTTAATGCATACGCTTTTTTTAAAAAGAGTTTACTTAAAAATACGAGAGCGCATATATTTAGTGTTATTATATTCATTTTTTTGTGTTTTTAATTGAAGAAATATTATCATTAATCATGTTATAATATCTTACAATTTGTGTGTGTGTGTGTGTGTTTTTGTAGTCATAGATTTGCACGTGAAAAAAAATTAGACTGGGTTGTCCGACAGAAATCTCGAACAACTCGTGCACAAGACCGGTATTTAATGAATGCTAACTATAGTAGTAACGCAATCGTGTAGTGCCGATTGTTCCATAAAAAAAATTCATGTTATACCAAAATCAGAGATACAGAGATGCGGACGGCGGGACATTGGTTTCGCAAGTGGCTCGTAAAAATCTGGAAGTGCCGAGTGTTTAAAGGGACACAGCTGTATCCGCGCCAGAGAATGCCGCCATATACGATTGTCTCGTTTAGATACACACGTTTGCGATATCCATCGTATCGATCATAATTTCTGTCGAAACGCGGAGTGGATGCGCGACCGAATAGCGACTTCGCAATGGCGAGGCAGGCAACGCTAACATTGACTCGGCATTCATGCATTAGCGTACGCCAATGTAAACGCTTCGCTACATTCATGTGTTTCCTTTCCCGCGGCAAACGCGATCGATGGCAAATATTACTTTGGTCAATTCCAGCCGGTAGTCTATTTACTTGTTTGTGGTATCACTTTGCTGCGCCGATAGAGAAAAGTCGAGAGAGCGAGAGAGAAAAAGCGGGGGAGGCCGGGGAGGGGGGGGGAGCGAATACCGATAGGATGTGATTCCACGGTTTATATGCACGATGCGCTTTCGTGCATCGACTAGCGCACGCGTAGTTACGAATACCAGATTTAGCCACTTATCTCTCCCAACGAACCTTTCGGCCAGTTAACTATTACGATATATGTAATGATGATGAATGATTCGGAATTAGTCTCAATTTCGAATTGATGTGAATTATGGTTTGTGAATTATGGAAGTATCGAGAGAGGAATGTTTTCATTTGTACATATTTCATCAGTGACAGACAATATTTTGCTATTTATAAATAAAAAAATACAGCTCCATAATATTAAAATAATTAAACTTTATTGTAGATATGTATTTTTGGGCAGATATTTTTAACATGTTTGACGCTTTCTGATGAGAGATTACCTTTTTTCGATGGAGTAGCATATTTTTAATTAATTCTTTAAATGAATTTGAGAGTATCATTTTTTTATTAATAAATATCTCCAGATAAAAATTTTTAGAATTAATGAAAAATCTATCTTTAACCATCAAAACTATATTTCTTTACTATAAGCAAGTACTTCGGTAAGTCGCATTATTCGTTACTTCCTACATAATCCAAAGAGAACTCTTTTCCATTTAGAATAGTTTTCTAAAGTTGCAAATACATTTGAAATCGTTGCGACGCCACTTCGACAAAGTCAATCCACAAACATGGATTACACGCGAATTTTAGAAGCTGAAGTAACTCGCTCCAGAAGCGGGAAGTCGAAGTTTGTTCTATCATCGATTATCGTCGTTTCGATCGGAACGTTTATGCGTGGATGCGCAATAACGAAGCGATCGTTTGCGATTCACGAGAGAACGCATGCCGATGAGATATTCGGCTGGTGATTCGTGTCTTAATAATCCTCGTTTGGCTGGCTGATATAAGAACATTTTCAGGCCGTTCAGGCATTGTTATTAACGACGCAATGTGTTTCTGTGTTTCAGGTGCGATGGAGTCTCGCGGAGCCGGCTTCTACTATGAGTTGAGGCTTCGTAATTAATCGTGAGTACACGAGTACCTCGTACGTGTGTGTGTGTGTGTGTGTGTGTGTATGTGCGCGTACATGGCGAACGAGTGGCGCGAAATGATCGTTAAGCGATGCCGGTACGCGCGTATCGTGCATACGTAATGTTCTCCGAAATTGCGAATTTAATATCGCGGGTTTTATTGCCGCGCGCGCTCTCGCTTCCTCCAGCCCGTAATTTAACGTTCGACAATAATTATATTAATCGCGTTTTCTTTCCACCGCGAGGCGGTAGAAAGTCGAATTAGCCCGCGGCGATTTTCGTAAGCGCACGCACGAGCGTGTCCGATGTGTCCGATCGTTGATCTTTTCCTCTAACGAACGGTAGCTGCGTCGAGAATACGGGTCGCATTAATATTTCATTATCGGATTTTCTATTTTTACATCGCAAGCGCTATGTAGGAACTATACATGTGTCATGTCCAACTTTTTTTTAAACGTCTCGTAAAATAGCGCTTCTTTGAACTTCCGATACGACTATAGAACACTATAAAATGCATCGAATCCGTGTTGTGACGAAGAAAGAGTAGGAGAGAGAGAAAAAGATTGGAATAAAGAGAGATAATAAAAAAATTTCCTTTTCTATGAAGCACTCTTCATGTTCTCCAAGTTTATAAACCAAATTAAAAGTTTTAAGATGTTTTTTTTTTATACGGAGATTATACACGGTACGTTACGTTTCGTTAAACATTTCTATTAACGATTTCGTTGTAGAACAAAAACCTTTAACGATTATTTGTTGCGATATTTCTAACATTTCGTCGGGTTTCTCAATCTCGCGCACCTCCGCTACAGTGCGACCGGATCCGCGTTTATTCGCTGAATAAAGTGCTGTTTGAGCGTTAATATGACTTCATTCCGCAATCGATTCGAATTCGATTCGCTGCGAACGGAGGCGGCGGCGGTTTCCACCGTGGGCGTTCGTGGCATTCTCGAAAGGGATTACGGCGCTCTGCCCGGCGCATTTCTTCGTATCGATCGCCATGGCGAATACTCCCACATAATTCGCTTATTACAGCTTCCGCGTATCTCCGCGTTTTCCCCACGGCATACCCGAGTTCGCGGAAAAAGTGTTGTGCGCGCTCGGTCGGGAGGAACACCTACTCGCGCTCGTGCAATCTCACTCGCTCTCGCACGCCACGTTTCTTGTTTCTCGTGCTACGCGCTACGAGCATCGCCGCTATAATTGCAGTCGATGCGACGTATGTACGCTAGCATGACGCCCGGTCGCCCCGTTGCGTACGCGCGCGTACTCGTATTGGTGCACGGACGTGTGCATGTGCAGCCGCGTGTGTATTCGACGGACGCGTGGGGAAGTCCCCGTTAACGGCGCTGTAGCGCGTTCGTGCAACCGTTGTATTCGCGCCGGTTCGAGAGAGATAAACCAGAGAGAGAGAGAGAGAAAGATCGGTGTGCCCAATAGAGAAAGGGAGAGAAATATCAGCGACCGCGTTCGAAAAAGAGAGAGAGAGAAAGGGACTGAGAGAACGAGAGCGACACACAGAGTAGTCGAGGGATGGTTTTGCTCTGCTGGCTCTGTATTGATTGCTGTGCTGCTCCTCCACCTCCACCATCTCTTGCGACGATCTCTCTCTCTCTCTCCTCTCTCATTCCTGTCCCGCGATCCCTGCCGCCCGTACACCAACACGTAGCCGACCGTAATGTCGGTTCGCTCTCTGCGAAACCATCAAGATCCGAGGTCCTCGTTGCGCCACGTATCTCTTCCCTCGAAACGCCCCGACGAGCGAAGAGTCCGCCTGTAATTGACGCAGATAGGAGTGCCATCTGCTACGGCACGGACGAACGGAGAGAGGACGGGGAACGCGCGTAATGTCCGCCGTCCTCGCCGACGTGTTCCATGTAAGGATTCATTGAATGGGAAACTAAGCTCGGCCGCGAGCAAGCGAGCGAGCGGACGAACGAGCCACTCTTCGTGACGAGGTTCGCATGTTTTGCGTCTCGGCTCGTCGTTCGGACGAGCCGAGGGCATCGTCTTATCGAATCTGTTTACCGACTTTATTTCGATAAACGTCGAATGTCCTCGTCAAATCCGAAATTTCGCCGTTTCACGATTTCGCAGCTTTCCAACGTTGTAATTTACAACGTTATCCGTCCTGCCGAGTTATTAGAATCGCGCTATTACGTTTTATACACATCAGCCTGTAATTTCATGTATCACGGCCATTTTATACGTGTCTCCCTTCATTGTTTCGTCTCCCTTGCGAGCTTTTTGAAACGAAAATTCTGGTTCGTCGAATATTATTATATTCACGTACATCTGGTTTCATTACGGCAATTAACCGGGATAGCGATGGACTTGTTGCAAATTGGCGTTCTATTTAAATTCGCTAATTACTGTTACGACATAACGATGATACGCTCGCTTCAGGATGAAACATTCATGTTGCAAAGTCCACGTGTGGCCGTATGTTTTTCCTTCGAGCACGGGGAAGCGGAATCGGGTATAATTAACGTATATGGAAGTATTATCTGATGCGGCACAGTGACATCGATGCAACGCTCGTAATTATGTCTCTTCGTCAGCGTTGTCGCAAATGCAGAAATGGGTTTACGTAAAAATGTTAAGTCAAAGTTTTGCAGTGTCGACCAAAAAGGGAAAAAGATATTGCCGTGGTAATCATACTTAGCTTTGCTTCGAAGAGCGTGATTATCGCATAATTTCACGCATTTTTCTATCTCTGTGGCAAAATAGGAAAAATTAGACGCCACATCCTGCATTATATTATCAATAAGAACGAACATGCGAATAAGTCATTAGGCTGCATTAGCAAAGCTTTGTAGCCGTTTTATTTACGATACCGTTTCCTTTTTCCTGAATGCTTCCTGGAAAAACTAGAATTTCGGGATAATGTGCCTTCTGAATGAACTGATTTATCCGCTATCTCAATTTAAGTCGATGCGAGAATATTCATGCATTAATAAGGTCGAGATATCCGAAGCGGAAAGCGGTGGAAGCGCAAGAATAAATGCAATAAGTTGAAGTCGAACGCGCATTGTCGGCGCAAGAGCGTCGCATTTCGCGAACAAACGGCGCGTTTCTTCCTCGTCACCGGGCTCTTTTCTCTACCACGACAACGACCGTGTTCCAGCCTGGCACCCGAGCTTTTCCCGGCCGAAGGAAAGGAGCGTAATACCGGTCGAGAAATCGATGATCGTCCGTGTCTTCCTTTTGCTCTCGGTTCGCCGCCCCCACGTTCCCTTGCCTTAAGGCGTCCACCTCTCCTCTCGCGCATCCCCTCGCCCTCGTTCCTCGCCCTTCTCTTCCTCGCCAATTTACGAGCATCTCGAAGTGTGCCCGCCTAGCTGAAAACCGGGTTGCGTCGCGGGCTCGCCCGGATATTCCGGACGCCGTGCGGATGACGATGATGTCGATTCGCGAATAGGTGTCTGTACGATGTCCTCGATACTGTCCGCGTATCGACACTTTATTTTCGTTACACGTATTGTTTTAGATCACGATAATTTGATTCCGATAATTAGAGTTAGATGACATTAATGAGGTTCAAATTTTCTCTTCTAAATTAAGGATCGATATCTAATTAGTTAATCTAAAAGAAAAGCATTATTTAAAAGAAATTTACGAGTGGAAAATACTGTGCACATTTTTATTTTAATACATATAATGATATGGATTGATTTTACTAACTTATTGTCATATATAGAGAAATTCTCTACAATAATAATTTCCCTCGATTGTCACGAGTGATATTGATTCTTTGAATACGTATGTGTTTGTGGTACCGAAGGAGTAAAAACATACTTATAAGCATCCCTATTTGCAAGTTGTGCGTGATGTAAACAGGAAAGAAACTCTTCTGGAGAGATTGGTAGACGAGCCGTTACCGCAGCAATGAAATTGCGAGCTCGGTGTTATACCGTGTTATTCGGCACGCCCGACAGACGGGTCTAATTATACATTATATACGTCGGATGTATGCAGATGATAATTTTGACCGTGGATTCTGATATCTCTCAACATCGTGCGTACGCTATCAAAAATCGCGTGTTGTCGAAGTTTCATGGAAATTAAAATATTTGATTTAATTGTACATCACTCTCTCTTTCCTCACGCTATTAAAAAGTTTTGATGTCGTTCGGATGTAATGAACTACAACACGCTCAAGCTGTAACTGTACCTTGTATTCTCAATTTTATTTAATTAATATACGTCCATTATATTTAAAAATAGAATCATTGCGACAAACGCGGTTTTATTATTAAAGCCGAAGCAACTTTAATTGGAAATTGGATAACAGGAAAATTTAGTAACATCAGAAAATCGATATTACTTCTCAATAAGCATATATCGTGATATTTCTGCTTTTAGAATTCGGAATGTTGATCAAAAATAGGCAAAAAATCATGTTTCTCATGTCATATTTTTAGATCTTATTTCTAATTTTAAAAGAAACGATAGAGAAAAAGCATTTATTCTATTTTCCATGATGAGAGAAATCTTCCCCTCCAGATTATAAAAGTAAAGTGTAACGATGCAAATAATATATCGCAAAATATTGGAAAATAATGTATAGGTTCAATGAAAGTTATTGGAGTACCAATTTTGATATTTGAGATTGAATACTTTAATATACGAAACTCGGAAGTTTCGTTAATTATAGTCCGCGATTTTTCGCTTTCAGTTATCAACAAGCAAAGAAGTAGCAATAATAGCAATAGTAGCAAATATTAAGAGGACGCTTTCCTGTCACGATTATTCGGAGGATAATTTCTGGTGGCAAAGAGCTTCTATGCGGCTTCTTTTGTCAATTACAAACGGGAAGCTTCGCGCGACATCATCATTCATAAATCTGAAAGTGCCATTGTAAGAGTTCCTTTTTGTCAACTGCTTGTAATGCAAAATAATCGCGCGAATTCCATGGATATTGAAATATTATCGCGCTAACTGCTTGCTACAATGCGGTGTGTATAAAGACATAATATATCACTAAATTAAACTTTTCCAAAGTTAATAATTATAAATGAATGAGTTACTATTATTGATATTTATGCACTGTAAAGGTAATTTATTCATTATTCATTATTCATTATGAATAATACATATTTCATTATTCATAACAATGTTATGAATAATACTTTATAATTAGTAAAAACTTCATATAATGCACCTTGTTTATATATATAAATAAATTTATTTCTTTATATAAAAAATCGAATATATTTTAAATAAAAGCAATGAAAAATTGTGCTACATTAATTTTGAAGATGATGAATTAAAAAGATCGTGTAAATAACAGTAAGAGAAAGAACACGTCAAGTATATATTTAATTATAATCTAATCCCTTTTTTAATCTGTTAAACATCCATACATCTTAAATGTCTAGGTTTAAATATAGAAGAGATCATCAGATTTTACGATGATCCTCTTAGAGGGCGGCTCATAAAAGTAAAGGGAAGCCAATGAAGAGAGATACGCGGAAAATGTAGACGCACGCATTAGAAATACCTCTGAAATTTTTAAATCGGATTATCTTGCTTTCTTTCTTTCGCCTTAGCAATGTCACTCGATACTAAGTGCTTTCTTTATCCATGTTCAACTATTAGATTAACGAGAATAAAGACGCAGAATAATTTATACGTTACTTTCGCCATCATTCAATCGATCATGGGACCCTAGAAATCCCTGGATGCTTTGCGAGGCTCTCCAGCAAAACTGTACGAACTCGATAAGAACGAGGGGCCAACTTGAATCAATACGTCGCCGATAACGATTGCGTGACGACTCGTAGCACGTCGAACGAAGGCTATTGTGTAATACCAGACCACGATGAATTTTCTCTATCGGGGTTATTCCGATTGTGACATGATAATAATACGCGAAATAGGAAATTGATATGCATTAGAATTTTTCTTTATCGTTGTGGTTGAACAATACATTCCATCGAAGATAATCGATTACGCATAGCGCGTGTAAATTTCAACGAAGACAGGTTGGTTCTTTTACGAATTCCGGTGTGAACGTGAATGTTCTTCGTATCGAATATGTTTATACATTTTCTCCAGTATGGAAATTACGTTTTCAATAGAGCCGAGATCAATTCGTCGAGCACGGATTCTTTCTCTCACGTTTGAAAACGCATTCCGCCCGCGTGAATAGCGACAAAAAAATGCATTGAGACGGCTCGCTTCGCGGCATGCACGGCTATATTTAAGAATTAACGAGTTAATAACGGTAGTAAATGCCGCGTTTCAGCATTCCATTCGAACTGAGAATCCGTTTATCGCTGAACGATGCACTCGCGCTCTCTGAAATGACGCTCTTTAAAGACGGAACGAGAGAGAAAGAAATGGAGAAAGATTCATTCCACAACACAGGTGTATGCTTGACACGTAAGCATTCGCGATATCAGTGGTAAATATCAGCGAAACGCCACGAAATTGAAATTTTCAGAGAAAGCCGAAGGGTATGAAGGATGAAAAATCATCTCGCTCGAGGATTAATTAACGTAATCACGACGGCGTTAATCTTGCCCGACTCGTCTCGCAGGCTCGCGCGTATGATAACTAAATGCCGGTTGTATGATAATAACGACGGCGCCGCCGCCGCCGGTGCATCGTCTAGCCTAGCATCAGCCTAACCTAACTCAACGTTGTAACGATGTATATTTATACAACAGCTGGGCGGCGGAGGGAGGGGAGTGAGCCAGTCAGCTGATTGAAGCGCTGGAGGGGAAAAGATGGAGGGGAGAACGACCTTTATTTAAAGCGCCGCTGGAGGAAGCCTTTCTTCGACTGGTAAACAGTCGTCGAATGCAAATGTGTGCGAGCTGCGCCCGTGTGTGTGTGAGTGTGTGTTTGTGTGAGTGCGCTTGGGATGTATAAACACGACTTTTTTTATTTTTTATTTTTGTCGAGAAATATTTTACGGGAAACAACGTTTTCCGCAAACATTTTCTACGATGATCTGCTTAATTGCCGCAATTAAGTGGAATGTTTTCGATCCGAGGCGGTTTCACTGTTGTACGTATAGGAAATTGTATAAGAGATAGAAGAATTTTTCTGATTCGATGATTTTTATTAGCATAATTTTCATTAGCGTTAAAAAAAAATTTTAACTCTTTCTTAAATGATGCTATTGATTATAAATCACGATTTCTCACGATAGAATTAAGATTTAACGGAAGAGTAATTGAGAATTTAATTGGGGATTTCATTTTATTTTACTGTAAATTTCACGTAGCTAATCCTCAACGTGCGCTTTACATTTAAATTAACTTAATAACGTTTTTATATGAAGAGTTACGATATTGTTACGAGCTTGTTAAGTAATACATTCTACAAATGCGTTAATAAAAAAGTGAAAAATATGTCAAAATTTCATTACATCTCGGAAACCGTGTATTTATTGAGAAAACAAGTATTTTTAATCTATAGCCGGCCGATAAAACGCGCTCTCGTCGTTTTTCTTCTCCGGTAATAATCTCCCGCGTCGCCGAGGCTGCACGCCTCGCCAAAAATCTCGCGCACCGAAATCTCGATGCACCGACCGCCTCGCAACTCCGCCGTAAATATCGTGCGCGGTGCGAAACCTGTTCCGCCTCCTCTCCCTCGTCGGGTCTTTCGAGATAAAGAACGGCGAAGCGCGGAGTCCTTGGCGATGCGGCGTCGGTGCGCGAACTCGCGCGTTGCGCGTGAGAGCGAACTTCTCTAAACGAAACCATGGGTGGATGTGCGATGTTTCAGGGGACTGGCATGGAGAAGGAGAACTCCGCATCGGGCGGGGGCGGTGGAGGCGGCGGAGGTGGCGGAGCTGAAGCGGCGGCGGCGACTCCGGGCGCCACCTCCACCTCCGAGAAACTCCAGGCGGACCAGGCCAATCCGTTGCTCGATCCTACTGCACTCTTCGGCGGTAAGTCATTTTCGCTTGTTCCGCAGCTTTCTTTTTTGGGGGAATTTCCTTCGCGTTTCTCCCTTTTCCGCTCATTCCGACCGTAAAACTACGCGCTACGTCACGATAAGCGGCATCGTTATGCCGAAGCGACGAAGGTAGGTCGGGAAAAGAGGTCCGATAATAGGAGAGCGCTCTAATGGTTGGGATTTCTTCGGCGCCAGACTAGTTCTATTTGTAGAATATCCAACATCTACATTGTGATTAGTTATCTTACGATATGACACTGTCTGACAGTTAATTACGAGCGAAGAGATCGGCGAAAATAACGTAGTGTCGGGAGATAACAGATTCGGAAGGAGCAAACTCGCGTGCGATGGATGGACAACGCGAATGATTTTTGTATCAACGGAACAACAACGGAGCATTTTTTTTTATTAACTAATGAAGTCCTTTCGCTTTATTTCCGATAACCTTTCTCTTTGTTTTTTTAATAAATCTAATAAATTTAACGCATAACGGTCGCAGTTTTACTTGATTCGCGCGATCGCACGCGATATTGTTTAGATAAAAAAGCGGGCAAATATTTTTCATGTAACGATTTAGAAACGCGCGTATTCGGTATTTCGAAGGGTTATTCGCGCGAGTTCCAACGGCATATTTGTCGGCGTGAGTTATGGTGTTTGTCCAGGAGAAAGTTTACTCCGATTTCGGTCGCCGAAGCACATTTCCGCGATGAGCGACGAGTCGGCTTCTCGTGATCGGACCGTGAGTACATAAGCTGACAAATTGGAAGGTGCAACAAGGAATTGAAAAAGTGATGAGCTTTCTTCCTTCCCTAGATATACGCGCATCTTTGAAATCCTCTTTCAAGTTACAGTCACAATCGAAACTTATCGCGAGTTATTCTATATACAGGATGTAACTAGGGGGACAATAAGGAGAAAATAAGGAGATAAATTTCGGAGATAAATTTCGAAGGCCAGTTGTCCGTACCAAGCAAATAAAAAAAAGTGTTAATATATCAAATCCACTGTTACAGCTCAAAATGTTCATAATTCACTATTTACAATCGGAGTGATTGCTTATACATCGGTCTTCATTTAACTTATTCATTTGATCTGTGACTATTTTGTTTCCTTATTTTAGTTACACCCTGTATATTATTCTCATTCTCTAAAAATTCACGTCTTGATATTGATGTTCTCTCTCGCTTCTTCTTACGTACAGCTTGTTGATCAATTGAATTTTACTATTTTCTCTCTATTTTAGATTCTATTTTTTTTAAATCAATAATAAGACAATAAAGATAATAGTGCATGTGAATAAAATTTCTAATAAAATCGGAAATCAAGTAAGCTATATTTTACGGTCTAAGGTTGTTTTCCCTATGTATCACACCGTCACCACACCATTGCACTTGCCACTTGGATTTACAGGGTCGTTCGAAAACCGGACGCGTAATGCAAAGCGAGCCCCAATGCGATCTCGCGCGTCAACGCGATATATATCAGTGCCGCCTTAACGAGCGAAGGGCTCCTTCCTCCCTCCCCTCCGCCCCGTCCCGAAATCAATTAGTCCCGTGCGCGCACATCCTACCCAGTCTTTCTCTCCTTCCAAGGTTATCGAGGCCGCTTCCTCGCGACAAAGAAGAGAACTCACGTTCTTCGTCCAGACTCGTTCCGAGAACTGCTTCTATTATAGATGTATTGCCCTAAACTTTTTCACACTCGCCCAAGTGAGAGCCGTATTCAAATATGAGAAATGGAATCGGTTGGCAAATTGAGATCTCAACGGTTCTTCGTAAAAGTTATTTAGTTTTAAATTTTTTTGACGTCAGTCTGTAGCGACGTTTGTGTCTATTTTGATATTTCTACTCTTGGAATTATATATTTCTTCATCTAATTTTAAAGCGATTAAGGCGTCTCTCATTAGTATTGCAAATTATCTTTTCGTATGAAAAAAATACAAATCGAAGAAAGAAGGCGATAATTACAGAAGTTATAGAATGATAGAGTTATGAAGTTATAGAATAGATTTCTCCGCGATATGAATAATAATAGATAATAATCGCACTTTAACAATAGATATGAATGACTAATCTACAGCAAAGATTACAGAAAGGATTTATTTGTCCGATAAGTCACGTGCATTTTCTAAGATAGAACAATCGACCGTTAATGCAACCGGCCGAGGGTGCATTCCGCGCTCATTTCTCGACTCATCTCGATTTCACCCCGAAAGCCTCTCTTATTTTCGCTGGACAGGATCTCCGTCGCTCTCGACGAAGACGGGACCTCGTCGTTTATTTCGTCCCTTCACCTTCGACCCGCCGTCCCTCTTCGTATTTCCTGGACCGCCATCGAGCCGCGCTCTCCCCTCGGCCTTCGGACGAGATCTCTCTCTACCGACTTGCCCTCCGCTGCGTTTTCTGTCTTCCTCTCCCCTCGTCTTTCTCCGCGCTACCCGGGTTTCCTGTCCATCGCTGTCATCCGTCTCCGTCTTCGCCGGCGACTTTTTTCGCCGCGCCATCTCGCTCGATCTTCCGCCGTGCCGCTTTTTCTCCTTTCTCACTCCAGGTTTAGGTCCGTAGGGCTTTGGGGACGCAAGAACGAACGAACGAGCGAGCGAACGGTCGGACAGACGCAACTGGCGAGGCGCTCCTCTCTCTTTCCCATCGTTCTCTCGCTGTCGGTCGGTCGTCGCTCGTTCGTTCGCTCGCTTTACTCGCTCGCTCAGTCGCTCGGCCACCCTCCGTCTCCCTCGCTCTTCGCCGGTTCTGTATATTTATTGATTGCCACCTCACCTCGCCTACCACGGGCAGACCGAGGTCTGCGGCAGTTTCCCCTCTCGCGTTCCTCGTTTCCCTCGTCCCTGCCTCATTCTGCAGCAGCAGCAGCAGCAGCAACAGCAGCATCGCGCGCTACGAAGAGCCCCTGTCCCTCTTTCTTGCTCTCTTTTCGCGCTATCACGCTCTCTTCGCTCTCTCCTTTCTTTCTCGCTCTTTTGGCTATCTCTCGTTTGCGCTCGTCGACCCACACTACGTCCTGTTTCATTCGAAGCTTCATTCGCCTTCTCTTTCACATCCTACCTTCATCTGCGTCTCTTTCTTCGTTCTCTATCCTTTCTCTCTCCGCAACCCCGTGATGCTTTTACCTCCTACGCTCGATACAAACTCGTTGGACGCGGCAGAGTTTTCGTTTGAAGCTACCATTCGGGGCTTGCGATATATATCCACATCCACATCGCCGTTGCCGCCGCCGTCGCCACCGCCGCTTCCTCGTCTTGACGTCGACCTCTCGGCATCGTTAATATCTCGAGGGCGAAGAACTCGCGGTATCAGCGCCAAGGCAAGAGTGCGCCGTGAGATGAGAAGACGTCGTTTAGGCAAAGTAGGGAAGATCTATGCAGATAAACGATACTTCTCCGTTGTACAGCAGTTTCTCTCCTCTCTATCTGCGTTGTTATCTTCTCTTTTCGATTCGCTTTTCTCTTGATAATAACAAGGAATACATACATTCTCTTTCTCTCTATTACGTGTCAAAGTTAGTCGTAACAACGTGAAATCTACGCACGTGGACAACTTCGCGTACGAATGGTGACGCTGCTGAAAAGTTGACGATCAAATAAGTAAGCTCTTTCGTGAAGTCTTTGAGTAATTTTACCAAGCGCTATATTATGCAACGTTAATGACACGACGATCATTCAAATATTATTTTTTCATTTCTTCATCAGCGGACGCTATGTGACGTTTCGCTTATCGAGGTCTTTATCGCGGTCGTTTGTCTCTCGAGCATGCATCATCGTTAGCTTGTGTCGTACGTCGCAAATAAAACGCTGTCATTCGTGGGAAATAAAAGACGAAGAATCGAGCGCAGGGAAAAAAAATTACTGTCTCTCTTCCTTCTTTCTCTCCGTCCGTCCGCCTCGTTCGTTCTTTGTGTTCCTGTTGCTTTCTCTGTCCCTCTGTGTGTGTGTCTCTCTCTTTCTCTCTTTCTCTTTCTCTCTCCTCTCTCGTTTGCGATTCCATTGCTCTGTGACCCTTCGCGACCTGACGGTTTTACCACCCACACCCGACACGAACACCGCCGGGCGAGCCATGGTCTCCTCTTAAAGCTCGTTTGTTGTCGAGCTCATCGTACCGCCATGCGCGTCGGCGAGCTCGATCGAAGACGCGAACGGAGATGCGATTAAAATGTGAGTGACGCAATAAATTCTGATGAAACATTTCCAGTATTTTCCATGCGCGTTTAACACGAAAAAATATCCTCTATTCTATATTCGAATGTTAATCCCTATCAGTTTCCTTTCCGAATTTTGTATATCGCGCGTGAAACCGGAATCTATTATCTCTGACGATATCGCGCGCTTAACGTCAGGTATGAATTTATTCAAAAAGTACGATCGATTGCAATTGATGCAAATGCGAAATGAAAATTGGACTTTTAATTTAGCATGAAATACGCCGTAAAATAAAATACGCGCTACGGATTCGTATTTTTATCGTGCGCTCGATGTTAAATAATCCATTCAACGTATTGAGCATTGTAATAATTTACGCTAGCGATACAACGAGCCAGTAAAAACAGGAAATATAAATATTCAGACGAATTGTTTCTAACCTTTAGTCTCTTTGAGAGAAAGAGAGATTTGTTTTTTTTT
>JANQDE010000005.1:1642303-1692937 GCA_037157785.1 Cephalotes varians | reverse complement strand
GTCAACAGCTTTAATAATAGCTTTATTTCATTTGGAACAGTTGTTTTACATGCGTAAAAAAAAAGGACACGAGTAGTTACAGCCATTATAGCAGTGTGTACATAGATTGCGCGTATCTGCGTAGATTGCATCTAAAAAGATCATTTGCATAGTTTATGTGCATGCGTAAACTATTGTCGTTTACGCGTGCACGTGGCCGGTGCGAGAGAACGTGTAAATGCGAGTACATACTTTAACTCGGCGCAAACGACGCCCCTCTCGTTTGTACGTGCGCGATGGTATGTCGGACTCACACACATGGCCGCCGGCCACGTACAAATCAGGGGTGTAGCTATCATGTAGCGCGAATAAACAAAACTATAAGAACTCATGAGTGCAGGTGATACACGTCTCGTTTCTTTAACGCGCGAAATGTGCGCGGAGAAACGAATGCGAAGAAACGAATTTTTCTCTTATACTCACAAATGTTAATCTTTAATTATTAAGTCAGAAATCAGTATTTTACACTTATTTATATCGATGTATTTGAGTTTGATTTGTTCGAGTATGATTGAGTATTTGTTTGAGTTTGATATTAATGTATTCATTTGAGTTTGATTTGATATGGCTTAAAATGATAACGATAATTAGTTCAATATTAGAATACAAAATTGACATTTAACATCAATTCGGACTTATCCATAATTCATAATTTATTACCTTTTATTGAAAGCAGATATTATTCTCGGTAGTCCAATGTTGTCCATCACAGATGTTCTTTCGATCGATTACATATTCAGAAATTATTTTAATTAAATAAAATACGTACAATTTACATACTTCTCACGTAAGTCTTGTAGGTTTACAAACATAATTTCATATTGATTTTTATAGTATGCTCTAACCAATTTTAGTTTTATTACGTTTGATGTATATTTTTTACATTTTTTACATATATACTAATCCGCATACGAAATAATTAATAAAAATAAAGGATTCGTGTATAATAACACAAAAAGTGTAGTTACGCCAATGGTACAAATGCAACGCGCGCCCATCGGTCTCTCGTTTCCACTCGCGTAACGCTTGATAAATGCGTTTACCGTGCTTCGAATTCGGTACATACACGCCTCTCGAGGCGATGAAAAAAACGACCGTGAGAGAGCAAAGGGGGAGGAAAAGTTACGGGGGACATACGCCGTCGGAGGAGGGGCGCACGACGTATATGTTACTCCCGTGCCATGTGAGACGCATCCAGTGTCCCGAGAAAGAAAAAATATCAATCGACTTTCAGGAATATACGCACACTCCCGTATCACCTTCCCTTGAAACATTAAGCCACTGAATTATGTAACCGAGGGAAATTTCTTTCGTGGGATTGCCCCTCGACGAGAATCTTCCGCGTGCCACGATCGTCTCGCAGTGCGCTGCATAATGCACGTAGCTTCAGCTGGACTTTGAACCACCGATACCTTTCGATATATACGCTTGTGGTATATTCTTTGTCGAGTGATCTTATATCTCGAGAGAACGGGAAGGATTGGCGGACGCCAAGTTATCGCGTGTGAGAATCGTACGCTCTGTCAAGTCGGAGACGAGATATCCACAGCACGACGAAAATATCCACAGCAGATGTCAGAAAGAATTGGAAGGTATATATATCATTTCTTTTAATTTTTCGAAAAGATATGTAAGTGACTGTCCTTCGATCTTATTGATTCGTTCTTTGATATTGCGAGTAACGTAGCATTAACAGATTTGACAGATAGCATTCTATTTAGTCTTATTCTCGTTCATTGTTAGCGTTCAAGACATTAAATTAAATTAGGGAGAATTCGTCCATTTCTGCATGCAATTGTATTCGCGATGTCGTTGAAAGGAACATAGATGTTGATTAAGAAGATTTGGAGCAACAGCTGTATTTCACTGACTCTCTCTCTCTCTCTCTCTCTCTCTCTCTCTCTATATATATATATATATATATATATATATATATATATATATATATATATCAGTTAATAGTTTGCGGAAACACAACTTTATACATAGAATAATTTATTTCCAACCTTACTATGTATATCTAAATGTAATCAAATATATGCAGTCATAGCAGTACAACCTACGCTTCCTAACTTTTTAAACACGGATCTATAGACAGGAAGAAAGGGAAAAAAAAAGAGAAATGTATTTATTATTTGACCCTTAACCTATTAATTATTAATCTATTTATATAACATAAAATCGTTTATGTATTACAGTTAACTGGTTACGCACGTGGCTGATTCTACCGGGTGTCAAGAAATTATATCTTATAATTAACAAACTTAAATATGTACACATTTTTACACAATAATGCAATAGAATGTCAAATTTGCGAGCAATTAATTCCGAAAAAAAAAATGAGTACTTTGCAGTTTGCCAATGCACAATTCACGCACGAAATATCGTTTCGTATGTCACGCTGCGTATCTTCCGTTCGTGGTGCGAGCTGCACGACGAGTGCACGAATCGCCGAGTAATCTATTTTCTTCTCCAATTTCGTCCGTTCTGTCCACCTGCCGTTTCCCCCGACCATACTTTTTCCCGACCTAACGACCCGTCGATGGATCGATAACCTCGCGGACCTCCTAACTGCAATTTAGTCAAGTTTACGTCACGGCTAATAAACTTACGCGTTTGGCTCACCCGATTATATCCGAAGAAGGAAATACGCGAGTTACAAGAGTAACGCGATTAGGCACAGAAACGAATTAAGCCTGGGGGCCATCTTAACACCGACTTCTCTACCTACGATGATCCGAGTGTAAATTACACAAGAAAGATTCTACCGTCACGCGAGAGTTCTTTAATATTTAACGAATATTGTATTTTGTATTATAAATATTTAGTAACTGTTATTAAGTACTTAATAACTAATTAAAAGTTACAAAGTTGGAAAGAGATATGTATTTTATGGGACACTTGCAAGGAGTCTTGCTTATTTCAGAACATAAAAATAAGATAATATTTAAAAATTTTATTTTTTTTAATTCTGAATCTTGCAAGTAATTTAAGAGTCACGTAAAGCTACCGGCAATAAAAAAAAGTCTTATAAATGATTCTTTCGAAACATAAATATTTTAAATCTATTCACTTTTCCCCTATTTGTGTTATTCACTTATCGGTTTATTTCTCCACTTATCATTTCAAATTCATTATGGATAAAAATGAAAAAAGTGTGCATTATAATTTAGATTTACCATCAATTTAAATATGTTCTTAAGAAACGATCTTTTTTCCGTTCTGTCGCGCAATCAGTTGTTTGATGTTTAAACGTCAATCGTACGACGTCCAACGCGATCAGTTCGATACGACGTGAATACGACGAATCTCGCAAATCCCGTCGCGATGCATCCGCGCGATTCTGGTAAACGGGCAGCAGCCGGCAAGATTGCCGCTCCTCGCGTCCCGTAAACGAAATTAAACGGATTTGGAGGCGAGCCAGCCATCGTGTCGTCGTCGCTCGTCGTTATCTACTCCCGTCCCGACATTCCGATCTCTCGATCGATCATCCTCTCTTCGTCACAAAGAGCTTGGGTGGAGGATGGTGGGATCGTCGCCACTCGATCGGGATTGGACAGTTATGACCCGAAATAATGACGAGGCCGCGTCGCGAAGCGGTGAAAAGAGAACACGAACGCGACCCCGGGATTTCCTCGTATCGACTTTGTATTAGGTCGAACGCCAGTAATTGCGGTTTTTTTCTTTTTTTCACGGACGTCAAAGCGAGCTCGCCCGGGCTCCGAGGGTGGAAAATCGGACCCGCGGATTTTAATACGCTTGATGTCGCCCGACTGTTCGTCGTAACTTGCTACCGGGGGGCCGATGGACGGAAAATGCGTTCCGCTTCGTTGTAAATTATATTATACGAGTTACAGTTACGCGCTAGTTATAAACGTTGGAACAGGCAAGTATACGTAACGCGATAAACTTGCGTGCGGCGGACGCGAGGAATTTGACATGGAGAGCGGCTCGACAGATCCCGGATCTGCTTCGAAAATAATAACCCGCCGCGGCGAAGTTGTAAAATCGCAATTTTCACATCCGGCACAAACGCGATTATCGTAACGCACGACGGCAGGAGTTGGTCGCCGCGCAAGAGGTCTCGTTAAATGTTTTTTATTAATTTTTGAGCGCCGCGTGTCCGAGCGGCCGTTTCAAAGCTGTAATTGGGGACGGGACCGGTTTATTAAGACCTCGTTCGGTAAAGCGGATTTTGCTCGTGACGAGCGAAATAATGCACTACTAGAGGCGCGATATTTTGTGCCGCACGTTTGCGGGTGAAAACTCGTTACGCGCTTGGAATGGGTAAATTATACTACATCTTGCTTAATGAACGAGCTAACCGATATTGAATTCGATGATATCTTCATATTTAAAATCGTTTGGAACCAATTCTACGATATTTGAATAATTTTAATTTATTTGATATAAACATATTGGATGTTCAAGTGGATTAACGTTTGAAAAATCATGCTTTATCTTTATGATTTGTTTCGCACACTAAAACTCTATCCGATGAGAGTTAGAGCAACGTATCGAATCATTTTACTGATGACATGACTCTATAAAATTTTTTTTATTACATACTAATCATTAGAGATTAGTTTCATTTCTATGCGTATATATTTCATTTCTTACAGACGAGGGGGGAGGGTACAGTGCGAAAGATTAATTTATCTGCGTCATAAGTACATTGAATGTATATATACGTATATATATCGAGGAAGAAGGAATACGAGACAACCGTCGAGATTCCAAGTGAATTTATTCCACTCGTGCGCAGATGCCGGTAATAGTTTACTTTATAAGAACAGTACTTTCGTGCGAGTTTGCGACTTATAACCCTTTGCTCCCCCAGCCGTGAATTATACACGTGGAACACGGTCCCAACATCTGTTTGCGGAGAGATTTATGATCTATAAATCGCTCGTTTTTTTTCCTGCCGCGTTCAATTTGGCGCAGCGCAAACGATAGCGAGTTTAATCGGAAAACGACGATGTTCGACAAATCCGAGGTCAATATCGATGTGGCAACAATTTTAATATTAATCTTCCATACCTCGAAATAATTTTTAACCGAATGATTTGATATTAACTTTCCGGTTATCGGCAATGTGCAATTTTGCACTTTCCTTCTTGCACCTGGGTCTATAAGATTTGAAGCAGATTTTTTTATTGTATCAAATTGTATAAAAATCTGAAAAAATTCTTGTATATTTATGAGAGAGAGAGAAAGAAAGTTTTAACAGTAAACTTTTATCAAAAATTTAGTCGGATAGAAGTCGGATTGTATTTTAGTAATTTTTTATTGATTTAAATACGTAGTAAGAAAAATCACAGTCAATTCTAAATATCAGTAGGGTTTTTAAAAATCTTGCGTTGCTGGTGGAAAATTAAGGGATATGTATTTTTTTAAGTTACAACGAATCTTTTATTTTTTAATCTTTCTTTTGATATACTTTATATTATAATTCTTTATTATTTCAGATATATTTAATTTTTGCCACTTATTAATGACAAAATTAATTAGTCTCTATTGTAGATATTGTATGGTAGACTGATCAATTAAAAAATAATTAAATGACCAGCACGTTTTCTTGCTGAAAGACTTTAAGGCGAGTATCTCGCGTCATCCACGCACAGCATATCTAATTGTTGCTCCTAGCACGCACGTGTTCGCTTGATTTTCGTGGAAGTTGCTCGCCGTCGTGTCGTCTTTCCAGGCCGCAAGATCCGCGTCGTTACGCGACGCGCCGTTGGTCCGGGCTATTTTCTTCCTGGCACGTTCCTGTCGTCGGGGCCTGTGGCACCGAAAAAATTCCAGCCGTATATTCTGCGCCCCGAAAATAGCGACGAGAAGTTACGTTACGCCGTTCCGCGATAGTCGGGAGTAGCACTTGGCCATTTTCAGTTCCGACGCCGCGCCGCGAGGAAATTACGGGCGAGTAAATGCGCGTGTTTCCTACGTCGCGCTTTTACCGCGGAAAATCGCGGGGTCGTTAACGTCGATCAAGGGAAATTAGCGTCATAAAATGATAGCGAGAAAGTCGTTAGGGCATCCAGCTGCTAGTAATTTCTGTTCGCGTACATATAATTACGTGGAAGAAATTATCGGCTAATTAAATCTATTTGACTATCAAAGTAACGTTGATTTCATAATTCTTTATGATTTTTAGAGACACCTTCGGGTTTGTATTTCCGTATAAGGACGTGTTCTCCAAAATTTTTTTAAAACGATTCCGCGATCACGAACACCAGTCGCGAAATTAATTTAAAAAAAGGTGCGTTTCTTCATATTACTTTAAAGTTACACTTCAAGAGAGAGTTATCGACTCTTCGGTAACGAAGAGCAGAATCCAAGAATCGTGTTAATTTCTTCCGCATCGACAAGTTTCCAGCTTCCTCATCTCGTTCTCTTTTTTCTCTTTTCTTCTTTTTTTCTTCGCTTCGCGAGGAAAAAACTCTCAATTCTTGCCGCGTTTTTGCCGCGCGCGAGCAAGCGACCGAAAGTACCGGGTGTACGCAGGTCTGATCGCTTCTCCAGGGCGAATAAGGGCCACCACTCGTAATCCTCGGTCCCTTTCCACCGGTCGGCTGCCGCGCGCGCTCATCAGCCCCGCGTATATCTATAATACGCACGTCGCCCCGTCTTCTCCACCTCGCCCTAAACCCCAGGCCCGGCTCCGACCCCTCCCCACTGGCCGGAGCACCGATCGATTTAATAACACGGCCATTTTCCCGGCTCACGGACCGAACGAACACGCTCCTCTCCCGAACGACCGAGATGCTGTTGCAGCGCGACCGTGCTCTCATCTCGTTTCATCTCGCTCAAGCCCGCGGCGCACGGAGCGTGTTTCGCTGCCGCGTCGGAATTCTCTCGCTGTGCTTGCATACCGCGCCGCGTGACGAGATACGCTCCTTGCAGACCTGTCGCTTTGTCCTGCCCGAGCAACGTTGGAATTATCGAGCGAAGATCGAATCCAATCTTCTCGCGTTAAATCACTTGCGCTAAATCACTATAGTTAATTGTCGCTATTATTGGAATATCCTAGATGATCAGCATTGAGCGCAAATCTATAAACGCTTTATGATATTACAATCCATCAATTATTTTAAATGAATAATTAGAATAAGTTTCTTTAGAGATCCATTTGTATTTATTAAGCTCTAATTTTATTTGGCCAATCACTTTCTTATTATTATACAATGATTATTTTCTATATCTTGCCTCGCTTCTCTAAACTTGACTAAATTTAAAGTTCAAATTTAAATATTCGCATATCCGTCGGCCTTCGCTAACTCCACTGCACGCGCTGCAGCTCGCAAACGCAGCGGGAAAGGATTAAAAACGCGCCGTCTCCAGCTTTAGCTTCGCTTATTATAAACGGCGCGCGACAGCGCGAGCCGGCGCTGCGGTTTTATCAGAAGCGGTCGGAACGTGGACCTTTCGGAGGCGAGCAATTCCGATTTAAGCCGCGGGATGTCAACGATCTACCGGTCGGACATTCTCGCCGGCTTGGATTGGCAGGGGCTAAATTTACTATGGCATCCGATATATCCGCGGATAAACGTACTGTCAGAACCACACATTTAAATTATATCGCGACGTATTAACTATCGACCTATTCTTCCCACTTTGCTTTCGATGCGGCAAACCGGTAGTCCCCTGTTGAAACAAAATGTTAATTATTCTAAGAATACAATGGCAATGGCGAAGTCTCTAAAAGCGCAGCGCAATTAAGTAATTTTTCATGCTAATTGACTCTTGACTGCCGACTTCGATTTCTCTCTCGGACACGCATGTTCTGACACGTTGTTCTGATTCATCGGTACACGGACGTAAAAAAAAAAGAAACAGCACACTAGCGTTTTCACGTGGTAGCGTTACCTTGAAACTCGCGAACGGAGTGCCGACCAGAATGAAGCGAAAAGTCGTCGAGACTCGGGAAAAGTTTCCAAATGCAATCTGTTGTATCTTTATAGCGTTTTACAAATTGGGCTTTCGTTCTCGTATCGCGAAGGTACATGTTTCCGCTTTGAAGTATAAAGTCGACGATATGATCGAGCAATAGAGAATTACAAAATTATTACGGGAAAATATTCTTTGTAAGACAATCAATGATTCTAAGAAAATCGCGAATCGCCTGTCCACGCGGATATCAATTTCAAGAAAAGACAGGTCGGGAGATCAAAGTGACGTCGGTTTTCGCAAGAGCGCAACCAATTTGCATCCGTCGCATCGGTCAGGCGGAAAAAAAAGCCCTCCCCCCTCGAGTTCGGACTGCTCTCGAGGCTCTCGAGTCTGTCGATTAGTAGGGGAGGGAGGAGAAGAACAATGTACAGGGGTGAGAAAGAATCCTTCATTAGCGCGGCACGAAAAACAGGAAATTAGCGTCGCGACGTGTCACGTCGCGTCGCGTCGCATCCGTACGAACGGTGGACGGGCGACGATGGTGACGTGTGCCAACCGGACGGAACGGCGATGACCCCACCACGCGAGCTTCTCTTTCGCTCTCGCGCTCTCGTCGCCGACGTCGTCCGCATCGGCCCCGCCATCGCTCCTCCGCGATCCTCCCCTTCCATCGCCCCACATCGTACGAATGCTTAATCACAAATCGATAGACGTGACGCATCGCCGCGGCCTCTGAGATACGTCGACTTGCCGCCGGCTTATCTGCATTTCCGACCGTTTCGTTCGCGCGTGACTGGCGGCGGATTAGGGATCACGGAGCCGATCACAATCGCTCTCCCCGAGGCCTCACCTCCCCGTTCGTTTCGACCTTCGTCGCGCTGCGTTCCGTCGTCTCCTCAGCGAGCATTTAACTAAATGTTAAATTCAACGTTCGCGAAAACGTTTGATTTTAACGTTTAATTTGCCAATCGGGGAGACCTCCCCGATTTCATCAGACGCGAGAGATTCGAGTGTCTCGAGGTCTCGCGGAGTGACGTGTCTGGATTCTTCCGTGTCCGTGTAAGAGTGACATAAGGCGTACGTAAAATCTTGGGAAGCACTTGTCGGGAGACAACCCAGCATTGCGTTGCTTTCAGTCGCGACGTGGAGCTGTGGATGCTGGCAGCGGGCGATGCTATAACGACACGCCGTAATGGGAAGGAGAGGTTGCGCGCGAGCGAAGTGTAGTGCAATTACGTTCGAGGATAATGGTTCGTATTCGCGCGCGTATATACCGCGTCAGCGTTCAATGCGCGATTCTCGGCTGCCTCTCTCGCCTCGGCACAGTCGCAATTCGCACCTAGCCCGCGGAGAGAATTATCTTCTCGAGTCTCGAACAGACACAGCTTATTCTAAAACAGCTGCCTCCAGCCGTATTTGTTTTAGTATCGCGCGCACGAAATCTACTTTTAAATTAGCGATCCTCGCAATGTCGTCCGACACGGTTCTTATCTCGAAGTAGCATCCTATCTCGCTTAGAAGCTTTTTCCGTTCCTTTCAAGATTAAGCTGTGACACTTATCGACATACACACGAGAGTTGTAGCAGAATCGGCGCTTCAAATGTTGCGATTATTTCTTACGTTACTGCACTTCAATAATTTACGAAGCCTAATGAGGAATAATGAGGAAGTTTAAAACTTTACGGTTTCATTCTAAAATAAACAGCTAATATTGCAGATAGCATAGGATAATAATAATTTAGAACTATTTAACTTTAGCGTAATGAGTAAAGTGTTTTGCAATTTCCTTTCCCGAGCACGATCTGCATGCGTTACGATAAAGTTAATATCGGGTGCGTCCGCATTTGTTGCGTTTAATGTCGCGGATGCCGCGGGATTAAAGTCCTTCTCTCGGACGAGGCAGATAAAACTTGTAATCCGATAGCCACATTTCGTATCCCTATATTAAATATATACACGAGAATATGGGCTATTATCATCGAGTGTTAATGTCGGATGCGTCATATTTGTTGCATTTGATATCGCTGATTAGAGGAATGTCGGAATGGTGTGTGGTATTTCGATTAATTTTGTGTGGAACATAAGCTACCGGTATTGATTATGGCTAATTACAAGCCGCGTTGCGATAATTAGTAGTCCAGAGAAACGTAGAAACGTAGAAACCTTACATTTATTACCTTACAATGATTCGGTTTAAAGCCTCGTAGGAAATAAAAAGTAATATCGTTACATAAAGTTTTTAACGCGATTATACAAATAATAGTAATATCATTGAACTGACGAGAGATAATTAAGATATTATCAAACGTGCTAAAGCGAAACATAGCACGTATAACGAGATCCCAGCATGGAATTTATGATCATGCAAATTGTTTTAATTTATAAATAAACACGCGCTTTGATGCGTATATATTCTAATATCGGAAATATCGAAAAGATGTTCTATAAATACAAGATGAATCGAGTGACAGGCGTATCATAACAAGTTCGATGTGAAAGTATCTCTTGTACTCGACTAATCGGTGCTCGTTAAGCTAATATATTTTACATTTCATATTTATTCTTTTTTTTTTGCAACAGCGTGTTATACTTCGCATTACGATACTCCGAACAAAACATTGATTTATTCGAGGCTTCGCGTCGCGTCGCGCCGTTTACGTATCGGACGTAATTTCCATCCGACGATATAGGTCACGCGTGAATACATATTAATGTCGCTTCATGTCGAAAGGCAACGACGGGACGCGTAAACGTAGCGCCCGTCGCCGCTCCTTCCAACGAGCGTATTTTATCGGCTGTCTTTACGAGCCCCGGCACGGCAACGTTACATCAAACGATATACGTATTCGAAAATGGCGGCCATGGTTAATGCGTTAGCCAGTCGTCGGTTGTTCGAATAATGGATTGCCGTTAAAGCATCTAGATTAAAGAGGAAGGCATACGATACGACTTTCCGCTCTCGTCGTTAAGTCATTAAGAAAAGAAAATTATTCCGCGCGTTATTGTAGGGTCGAGGTCAGAAGCTGGGCGGTGTGCGCGAACTATATTGTGTAGCAATATCCAGGAAATTGATGGTGAATGAAATTACGATGGAGCTTAGGTGAATTTAAAAAAACGCGAAGGGTACGCTATTGATGAATGCTTTTTCAAATATCATTCGGCTTTCTTTCTCCCGTGGTTATCGGATCTCTTGGCACATCGACATTTTTTGGAACCGCGCCAACTTGATTCTAGGTTCGCGATTTGCCTACGGCCGCGCTAAACGCCCCGTTGAAAAGGGAGATAAACAAGGGAGAGAGGAAAGGAAAGTTGAATTTTTAAACGTCTCGTAAAAATATCAAACGCTCGTTCCTCGACTTTCGAACGTTTCGCGCAGTTTAAAAACCGTGGAAAATCGATAGCGAATGAAAACTTTGATCCCACGTGTCTCATTCACTGTATTCACGTGGCAGTGCATTGTAAACACGTGCGTTATGCACGTAAACCATTATGCGGCTGCAACGGCAGCGATGGCTGCTCACTGGGTGAAGCAGTCGTATAAGCCGGAGCACGGAGTTCAACGACCGGTATAAATTAAAGCGGCGCTCGGATTTCAATGCCACGGCCTTGCTCAAGGCCGTCGCACTCGTAGAAAATCAACGGTACATTTGCGCCGGCATTCGTAACAATAAATTGTGCGAATACGACGTGAGCGATCGGGTACAACCACCCGCAAAACTAATACGCCGTAAGATCGCAAGATGGATTTTTTTCTTACGACAATTTGCTCCATTAAACTCAAATTTCTAAAAAAAAAATGTATGCAATCAAGTTAAAAATATACGCATTTCTTTAACTGTAGAAATTCTTTTGATCTCTTTTTTTAGAAATATCATAGTTGCTTTTCTCTCGGAAATAACATGTCGTTTTGCGATAAGAAAATAATATGTATTTGTTATTTAAATGTCTAGCTTGTGATTTTTTACAGTTTTTTAAAGCAATATATCTTTTAGATTTCGCTAATGTCGGTGGTAAAAACATTTATCGTAACAAATTCTTGGCGTTCGTAAATTTATTTCCATCGCGTTTGCACACAACGGACACATGGATTTAATTTCTAAAATTATAACACGTATGCATGCACGATTTATTCAATTACATCATTTATGCGCTCTTGCGTTAACAGGGTGCTCTGTTATCGTTTATTATTAACGTGCGTAACGGTTAACGCCATAACACGATTTGTTAGAGGCTTTAATTGCGGGATTGTTAAGAAGACCAACGTGTCGGCTTATATGTTTGGACGCTCTTACGCGAGTGTAATTTATAAGCAACAAATTCATAATTTGATGGAGCATTTGTTGCTGATATACTTTTGTTCCGAATATATAAAATATTTCACGCGGGCGGAAATAATATTTCGCAAAATTATCGCGACCGTGTTTAACAATCTCGAGCTCTTCGTAAATATTTACGGTGCATTTGTAACGAAATCATTTCCCGATGAACGATGTATTTATTCATCGCGCGCGAGATTCACCTTGGTCCATCGTGCGATTTTTCTGCGAACGCGTAAATGTATTCCGTTGCACAATAGAGCACGATAAATTACCGTTATTACCTTTACGTGCGGCATTATCACGTAAACAAATGATAAATACGTTGCTACCGAGTAATTAATTAATTTACTCAAATCGCCGTGGGCAGGCTTCGATACGCAGTACGCTAAGCAGCGGCATGAGTCTACGCAAAACAGCTGTCGCACTGCTTACCCGCAAAATCGAAGGGATCACCATTGAATAGAGTAACGCAGAATTAAATTCCACTAAGCACGAATCGATCTCCGCGTTATAGAGAATAGGGTCGTTCGAATTATTTGCGAGAACTAAGAAAAGTAGTCTGCTTATATAAAAATAAATAAATATAAGTAAATACTTACACAAAAATAAAATATAAAAATAAATTATATAAATAATTGTCTATTTTTCAAGACAAAGTAGAAAATCAACGATTCGAAATTGGCGTTTTCTATATCTATCTGTATCTATCATTGTCCCTCTTATTAACTTTATTTTTTGCTATGAATATCGATCCCTCGAGACAGCGTCGTTTGCTCGAGCGTCACTCATCGAACTTATGTAAGAAGTACGCGCCCATTCATAACGATCTTTTCGATTTTAATTTTAGCATACTGGCCTCGAGGTGACAGCGCAGCGTCGTCGCTCTTCGGCGGGATGCCGGGTGGTTATGGCCTGGGGACCCCCCATTTGCCCTCGGCTTACGCTATTCTGGGCCGGGGGGGCTCAGCGCCTGGTTTTGGAGGCCACACACCAGCCTCGGCGCCACCCCCGTCCCCGTACCCTCACAGCAGCCTCGGTACGCTCAGCGTGGCCGCCAGTCAAGCTGCGAGTCTGGGTAAGTAAATTTTCCGCCAACCCTCCTCTTCATCCCCGTCTCTTATATTCATTCTCCCTTCATGCGTCTCTGAAGTCTTGTCGATTATCATGATTACACACGTTATAGAAATGTCGCTTCTCGAAAGCGTGTCTTTCGCAAGATTAACACCGAACGTGACATGTATAAACGAAATGTCATATTTTAATATATAACGATCCGATCGAAGTTGCTCTTTCAACATTTTTCTCTATTGTAACTAATATAATAAAAATATACTCAAGTACATAATATGATTCTCGCATTGTTACTAAAGATATTAAGATAAATATATCGATAAATATATCATGCGTGACAATCAATATGATTGCAGTTTTTTTGTTTGTACAAAGGTTGATCAGTTTAAGCGAATTTACACATTATTAAAATTATATATTTTTGCATAGAACCGACAATATTTTCCTACACGCGCACTTTTCTTGCTATGCAAATCAAGAAAAGATCTTTCCACGAGATATCTTAACTATTTTAATTAAAGATTGCGAACTTATTTATTTACAACGATTACGTCTCTTTTAGAAAATTATTTTGTCGCATCTCTCTCACTGACTCATTCAGACTCGGACAATGTTGAGCCGCGTTTCGAGAGATCGAATTTTATAGACCGGGCGGATTTACCGGAGACGTTTGTGTTTCAGGCATCAATCCAGCAGCCAGTGCATGGTGGACAATGGCCTCTCATCTGGCGGCGCAAGACTACCTCGCGAGGTTACAAGGAGCGGCAGGGCTTCCCGGATTTCCGCCCGGCGCCGAGAGCCTTCTGCCACCCTATCCCGCCTCTCTACTTAATCCCCCGTCCCTCTCGTCCCACAAGTCCAGTAAGTGTAAGTAATAACCATCGACAATGTTGCATAATAATCGAGAAATGCTCGTCTTCATACGCTTAATCCTCGATCGCCGAGTTCTTTCGAGATAACAACGTTGCTCGTAATGACGGACGATATATTTTTAACCGTAATTTTTCTCTTTTTGATGCTAAAAACGTTAAAAAGTCGCCTGACGATGTGAGACACAATTTTTACTTCCTGTTTTTTGTTTATGGTATTCTTATATTTTTTAAATTTGTCTAAGTTATATCTACGTAGCTTTTTCTCGTCTTATTGCTATAATTATTTTCCATTTTATAAAATGTGTTTGAGTTTCGTGTGTTCTTATACATTTTTTTTTATATTTGAAGTTATAATTTTAAAGTTTTTTCAAGTTTTTTTTAGTTAAACAAAGTTACTTGTTAATAAGATAGAAACTCGAAACTCTTGAAAGTTTATGAACCTACTTCCGTAACAATTGACAAGTCTTGTCGGTTTTGGATTGAGACGAACGCGGACGTTTTATCGATGATAATCCAGAGCAGGGAAATCATAGATGTACAATTATGTTTATGTTTTCGCGGCCGAACAGCTAAGTCAAGCAAGAGTCACAAGACACCAGCTAGCAGTAGTAGCTCAACGACGCCAAGTATGACGAGCAGCAGCCTGCCGGTGTCCACTCAACCACCGGTGACGTCCTCTCATCATAGCACCCCGGTCAGCAGCACGCCAAATTCGCAATCGAACGTTGTCAGGTGAGAGATTGCTCGTTGCGCATATTAAACACAAGGCTGCAGATTGGTTTTATTTAACTTGCTAAAAAATTGTATTTTCACGCTATCGGTTTCCCTATCGCGACAGTTCTGCGAAGGAAGGAAGGTGAATATATCAATTCAAAGATAGGTTTTTCACGAACGTCTATGATACGATCTGTAATTAGAAAGTACAAATGTAGACCTAGTTTTTGTCTCAATACAATTCGCGAATCTCGCTGTCCAATGATCATCATTATGTAGTTTAATCTTCAATTGCCGTAAAGAATAAGTAATTTCACAGCGATGTTTTCTCTAGTGATCCTAGCAGTATATTGGGAGGTGTGCGCCTACCTCCCGACACGGAGATTATCAAGTATACGTCGAGTATAGTCGGTCCGAAGGTTCCTGGGACGACGAACCGCGGCAGGAAGAAGACAATATCCTTGGACACTCCCAGCGTCAGCGTACACCCGCCGCCCGTCCCTACCCTTAGCGCTCATCAGACGAACACGACGTCGTCTGCGTCGCTAATGATGGAACCGAGGAAGTATAATCGCACGGGGGTACGTTCAACCGCCATATGTGTTGGTCGCAATTCCTACACATAAAATTATAAAGAGTCAACATCTATTATTTGTTATTTTTTGTTGCGAATGATTTTGAAGATTGACTCGATTGCGGAATTAAATTTGCACCCTTAATTTTACATCCACTACGAATCTTTAATGGTGCGCCTTTCGTTTTTCCTCAGACCGATTCAAATGAATACAGAGATTCGGTGGATCGAGTAGAGGTAATCAAACTGCCGGCCCATTCGACGAACGGCTCCGTTCTGTCGGCGCCACCGACGTATACTAGCAACAGTGGCAGCGGTAGCAGCAACACGAACAACATCAACGATTCGGACGCGCCTCTAAATCTTTCCTTAAAGCCCGCAACGACGAGCAGTAGTTCGCCAATTTCTGGTAGTCAGCCGCTCAGTCAGCTCAGTAATTTAAGCCAATCGTTACTTGCCTCCGATCGAACGTGTAAGTATAGCAACTGCACGCGACATTTCCAGTTGTCATCATTTTAAAGCCATTGTAAAGTCGTCGCGTATTTTTATTCAATGGAGAAATTGCTCATGAAGCAAAAAAGAGCATTTTCGCAAACGCACAATGTAGCAACTCATTATTTAAATCTCCACATCTTTTTAAAAAAATTAATCTTTAGATAATCGAATTAAAGTAAAATTATGCAAATTATATATAATTGTCAAATTAAGAAATATTCTGATAAACTGATATCCTTATCACACCGTTTTCTTTACGCACACAAGAATACTTAAGCTGAGAATTTCAGACTCGATAGGAAAAATTTGTTTTTATTTCCGAGAAGTCAATTTTCCTGAAAATATGTAATTAAGATAACAAACACTTTATGAATTACTGTAGCGAGACGAAAGCCCGGACCAAAGCCGAGAAGAGTGCCGCAGAATTCGGTGCCGGCGTCGCCTAGTCCCTCATTGGCGCAGCTCTTCGCCGCCGCGGACTCGCCACAGCGACCGAGTAGCGGTAGCGAGGAAAGCGAGAGTGCGAGCTCTGCCACCCACCACAAGGACGGTAGGCCGCGAAATCTCGGTCGCGGTGTGTCGAAGCCTAAGAAGAACACGGTCGCCTCGTTATTGGCTCAAAGCAGAGCTCTAGGGATTAAACCTACCCCGACTTTGGATCCAAGTGTGCCATTGTCTCACCAAGTATCGTTGCTGAGATCGAATATACTGGCGGCTCAATTGCACGCTTCCGTCGTTGGTCAGAGTGACGATAAAAACCAGGTAAAATCCAGCTAGCAACCTCAACGTGAAATACGAAATTTGTCGTACGAGCATTAATTTTTACATTATGATTACATTTTTAAAATATTCTTTTATTCTGTCTTCTGTAATTATATAATTTCCATATATCTTTACGATTATCTTTTGTTAAAGTACTATCACTTGCTAACGAAGATACAGAAGAAGAAGCGACCTCGACCTATTCGTGCTTCGTGGGCGAGGAGCCATGTTCGTTTTTCTTTTTTTTTTTTTTTTTTTTTTTTTTTTTACTTATGATTTCGCACTAAAACCATTCTCCCTATATAGAAATCTTTGCAGGAAAAGATGAAAAACAAGTTACTGGAGGCCTCGGGAGAAGAGAGTAACATGGACGTGACCAGCGAGAGCGGCAGTAACACCGATGTTGTCACAGATACTGATGACGACAATGCAGAAGGCACACCCAGTGCGAAGAGAAGAAAGCTCAAGCCTAGCGAAAGAGACCTTCAAATACCGTTAGAGCGCGGTTGGAAGCGTGAAACAGTTATCAAGGGACTAGGAAAGACGGGAGTGATAAAAGGCGACGTGTCATATTACAGCCCCTGCGGGAAAACTTTTAGGAGCAGTCCGGATCTAGTGAAGGTTGGTTGCAACATATTATGACCGATGATGGTTATCAAGAGTGATTGATATGAAGTTGTTGAGAAATTCAGAGTACTTTGCTAAACTTACTATCGTCGCTTTCGTTATTGTCATTGCAATATATAATATAATAAGGAAACATAATTGTATCGAAATACAAATGAAATTTAGACTGATCAGACTACTTAGCTTTTTTTCAAGAAGAAGTCGCTTTCTTATTTCAGTTTCTGGAGCATCAGAATCCAGCCGAGTTAACTACCGCCAATTTTTCGTTTTCTTCCCGCCCGTTGGTCGGGGAATTTCTACAGCCAACGATGGGTTTAGCGGAGGCTGAATTTGTCAGACTCGGTGCTCAGGAAGTAGCGCGAAGACTGGAAGAGCTCAGAGCGGCTGGTGGCTTCAGAGACACTCGGACGAACAATCAGTACGAGAGAGATAAACTGGCTTATGCGAAGAAACTTGCAAAGGAAGAGGCACAACGACATAAAGAACAAGCTAGGTAAGATATTCCATTACTCAATGTTAACAAATATATTTTTAAAAAGTATTAAATAATGTTGCTGTGGCGTACGTTAAAAGATAGAGGAAAAGCCGATGCGATACAAGTTTATCTAATGTTGAGATCACTTCATAAAATTAACAGAAAGTTGATTGTCGATAATAGTCAGATAAATCATAAAGTTTATTGAAGTGTTAATCTCGTCGCTGAGAACAGTTAGGTATTCATTCACTTACTGAAATTTATTGCTTAATTCCAAGTTTTGCGATTGCAACATGTTGACGTTTAATTAACGCGTATTTATCGTTTCTTTCTTGTAAGATCATTACGCGTAATCGTAAATCGTTATTGTGTGAAAATCTAAATAAAAGCGAACATCGCTGATTGCTATATTAATTCGGAACTCGAGTTTTCTCAAGTATTTGTAACATTTTTGAAGTTACAGGCAATCCTTGATTAATGATTTGTTCAATGATTTGTTTTTATCACTCGGGAATTATGTGTTAACTGATATTATTATTGTAGGCTTATTAAAGAGCAAGAAAAGACGGAACGGCAGGAAGCTGTGAGACGAGAACGGGAGATCAGGAATCAACAGCTGCTCGAGGTAAGTTGACGTCTACCACCGAGTTTCCTTCACGTTTGTCTCGATCTCGTTGTTTCATTCACACAAAAAAACTGTTCTCTTATTCTATTTGGGATACCTACGTTTTTTTGTATTTTGTCCACCTGTCGTGCGTGTCGCATGCTCTCTGTGTGTGCCGTATTTATACATATATATACATATATATATTATTTCCGTATATATATACATCTGTCTATATATACATATTATATACGACATTTTTTAAATGAATATTCTTGTATAGAGAACTCTTTTCTTATACTATATATACGTCCAAATGAACCTCTTACAGCCTCTAATGTCCCAGAATACACGAGACACCCATAGCCAACCAACAACCGCTAGCGATAGTGACAGGAGAACCCAGCATGTCCTCCTACTTTACCCCCCCCCCCCCTACTCGCTCTGTTTGATTTTTACCCGTTTTAATTTCGCCAAATTATTGTCTTTCATTCGATAAAAATCGTTGAGAATCGAGTGTGTAATCGCGATTTCGTTTTTATTAAACAAACACAACTACTATAGAAAGAGAAAAATGAAATAAAAAATAATATTGCTCTGGCATTCAAATTGTCTAATAAGAGATATGAAAGTTTTATTCCTTTTACGATCCATTTTATTTCTTTTTGATGTACGCTAAAATACACGCGCCGAATTTTCAGGTATTTTTTTTGCTGGATGCGAACGCGAGAATCGTGAATAAATTAATATGGATGCCAGTATTGGTTTAAATTCCAAAATTCTTTGCGCGATATTCGATATTTCATACCCCGAGATCTGTTTTGAAATATTTCCATGTGTTCTCAATCGATACTGTTGATGCTTTTATGTACGCTGTAAACAGAAGTGTCGTTGATATATTTTGTTTCCCATCATTTTTGCCATCAGATAATGAGACAAATAATTACATTTCATTAAGAATTGTTTTTGACGAGGGAAAATTTACGTGACATAGAAGCACTCGATTATTGAAGTAATGGACGAATCGTGATGAACCATTTAAAATTTCATCTTTTGATCAAAATTATAATTTTAATCGATATTTCTCCGATTCTATATTTTAGGAAAAATATACAATTATTTGTAATTTTTTAATCATGTAAGTCATTTAGTATTATCTCTGAAAATATTACAGCTTATGCAAAAAGAATCAAAGTACAAAGCGCGTGTTGTAAATAAAGAATCACTGATATATCTTTCAGAAATATTTTCCATTCGTTATCGGATTCCATAAGATCGAAGATCGAAGACAAATTTTTAAATTTTAATTTACGTTTTGCAAAGGACGAGGATACATTTCGATATTGAAATACGTGTTTAATAGGATCGACGTTGTTCTGGAAATCTCTGTGCACGAGAGAAAATCTCGACGAAATAGAGGCGCGCGATTGTAAAAATTTCAAAACTCCATTCATTGTGATAGTCCTCCAAACTATACCCCATCGGAATCCTCGCGCAAGCCAGATTATCACCCTGTCCCCCTCAATCACTGTCACTCGTTCGTTCATGTTTCCTCGCATTCACACACGCATTCCACATCCACACGCACATCACTGGCCCGAACATACACACACAGTCCGTGCAATTTGAAAGAATAGAAGGAGACGTCAGACGACACAATAGTGTAGTAACTGTAGCTACACGTGGGTTCACATGTAGTGAAAAACGCGAAATAGGGATGCCCAGAACGTATATAACCGATCCTAATCGATTGTTCTCTTTCCCTGGGAGAAAAGTACGAAGCGGAATGCATATTATCGATGCACATTACGTTTAGAGCTAACTAAGACTGGCGTAATTTAGCAAGGTATCGATGTAATTGAGAGCGTTATTATTTTGTTATGTGTGTATTGTGTTATTACATTGTGTTCAACATTACGAGAAATAGTCGAAAAAATTATTTCATATTATTTAATTCTTCATAAATTAACAAGTATGTCGCGTGGTTCTTTTTTCATTTTAAATGGTAATCGCTTTTATGTGCTTATAGTATCTAAAAATTGGCTTTATCGGAATTACACATATTTTAGTCTTTTTAAGGGTGGTACGCGGAGTTCATAAAATTGCGATTATTAAGGTCGTTAGTGCGAGCAATAATAAAGCGAAATATAAAATTAATTTATCGAATTAATATCGCTTCATTTTTAATTTATTCTCTTGAAATATCAAATAACGATACATTTTGAATCTTGCGTCTTAATCTCGAGAAGAGATGTTCTTTAGGATAAATAAATTTTGTGTGGGGAAATATTTCATTGTTATTATAATTTGACCTTATATATTACCGATCAATTCGCGTATTGTATGATTTCCGCGTATCGCCCCGAGTCAATCCTCGCCGGTCGACCGCGAACGACTGGTCGCACGTGCTAAATGATCACTTTCCTCTCGATTAACGCGATCGATTATATATTGGGCATCCCTGTAAACCACCAACAACGCAGGGTCGAAAGCGGCTCGCGTTCACGATCAAGCAGAAAATGAAGATCATCCAAGAGATCGAGCGCGGCAAGAGCAAGAGTGATGTGGCTCGCGAGCTGGGTCTGGCGAGCAGTACGGTCGCCACCATCTGGAAGAATCGCGAGAGCATCGCCGAGAGCTGGCGCAATCGAGACATGATGCATCAGACGGACGTCGAGGACGTGCCGTCGAAGAAGCCGCCGTCGATGTCATCCCTCGCGTCGACCACCGTCGCGTTCTGCACACCGGTAACGATGACAACGATGACGACGACGACCGCGATCACGACGACGCCGCCGTCTCTGTCCTCTGGCGTGGTCGTGCCACCTCCGCAAGTGCAAGTGGTGCCGCCGGTACTGCCGCCGCCACCTTACCCCACCTTGACTTTGCCGCCGGTGTCGGCGGGCCTTGTGCCGTCAGCGCAGCCGGCGACGCCGATCTCCTCCTCGTCGAACCTGTCATCGACCACCATGTCGACCGGCACAACGACCACGACCATGCCGCCGGACAATACCCAGCAGGCACAGACCCAGACGCAGAACCAGGAACTTCTGGAGGTAAGATGTCGTATGACGCATCCCGAACCCTCTCACCCGAATCACCTGTCCACGGTCTTGCCCGCCTGGACCCGTTGATTCCCTCCTTTCGTACTCCATTTCATCCCTCATGTAATAATCTCGAAGCTCGATATCCCAACATATGCGCCACTTGGATCCATCATCGACCACATCATGTTCACTAATGAGTGTTGTCATATTGTCTTGTGAGTCGTTATTACTTCCGGATGTCCCTGTCTCTCCTCTTGGCTTAAATTTCCTCCGCGATCCGGACACGGTTTGCGATAGAAGGGCGAAGATTCCCGAAGGTAAGAGTACCGTGAGTATACCCGGCTCGCGGCCCGCGATTCTTCTACGTGTGTTTGCGTGGGGTGAAATAATATAAGCGCTCCCACAGACGAATATCGTGCGAATTTTACCATTTTACGTCAGCCTTCGTCGTCTCTTCAACATTCTCTACTTTGAAAAATAATGTATAAAATGATCCCATCAAACTTATCTCTCTTATATGAGATATCTCATCTGTCTCATCTATCTCAATAAAGAAATAAATGAATACACGACTTTATCTTCTTCTTTATAAAGTATGTGTCACAAGAAGAACATGAATAGTTTTGATTATAAATTACTATAAGTAATAGTTTTCTTATAAATTCGTATTTTATTTTTTCGGGAAATTTTGAAAGTTTTTAAAATGTGTTTCATTAGCAAACAACATTTCGAATGTTATTCGTTTAAATATCTTTGGAGCTAAAACAAATCATGTTTTACGTCGGTACATAAAATTCTATGTTTCTATGCTTCTTAAAGTCTCCAAAGTTTTCACGAATACGAGTCAGAAGCTTCATGATATTTTTTTTTTTGTAACAATTTGTCAAGCTCTCTCATTGTAGCACTCAAAATTTTTTAACATGATGACGTGTATCGCTAAAGTGAAGAGACGAACTGGCGTCATAAATTTACCCCCTTGAACTACTTCCTATCGCGTAGTGAATGAAACGGAAAAAATACATATGTACACATATACACACATACATATAGATGCTTACCATCGTGCTTTCGTAGGGTTGAACGTGGCTGATCTCTTCATCCGGCCAAGTGGATTTCGGAATTCTGTTTTTACTATCAGCGATTATTTATTATGCTACTACTCTATGAGGGTATTCATTTTTGAAAATGACAAATTTACTTAATTATACTTATGGACTAATAAAATAATCGTAAACTTCTATTGATTGTGAATAATTTATCTATTAAATGAAAATTATGTAAAATTTGAAAATACTGGAATAAGTACCTCATTCTTCCTTTTGGCATCGTGAGATCCATTACTTTATTAACGAGTTCAATAAACACGTGAATTTTTCAATTCACTTGAGTTTTTCACTTCACTGACTAAAATTAACATCTATTATTACTATCTACATTGATTTTTCTCATTGATTTCATTTTCAATTTGATTTAAAGCACAAGAACTCCGAAATCCGTCGGAAGATTATAAAGAAGAGGCACCGATTGATCTCGAGTTTTCATTGACCGGCGCGTTTTCCCGACATTGGTAGCGGAAAAGCGCGATCCATTGAGAATCGCGAGATCCAGATGACACTGATCGACACTGCGATCGAGGCACGTTAAGGCTGACGATATACGTAGGCACGATATATATATACGATAATATATGAACCGACTGTCGCAATGCTATCCTGTGCCTAGCTTCTCCTGTCACTATACAAAATAACAGCTAGCTACATGATTATCCAGCATGCCATATTTTTCGAAGAACCTGTCTCTAGTATTCGATTATTCGCTACACGAGTACATACAAGAGCTTTCCTTTACCTTCTCGTTGTATTGCGGACGAAAACGACACACAAATTATTCGCGTAATGGATATGTGACACTATACTTTATATATACATATATATAAATATATATACACATATGTTACGTACGTTTTTATTACTAAGTATTATCTATTATGTATTACATTTTATTCCTAGATAAAACACGATAGCCTTAATATTTTATCAGCTTAAGCGATGGTACATATGTACCGTTGATATAATATGTGCATACATAGGCGAGTATTGCTTGGCTCCTTGCATGCCCGGCTGAGATTTTTCACTTTTCCACGTATTCTTCTACTTCTCTTCGATCTCTGTTCATCTTGTATAATGGTGTTGATTTATAATAACAATTTAACGATCTCTCATTATCTCTCACATAGTTGACTCTCTTTTCTTCTATTTATATAATAATTAAATATAATTATTTCAATTCGTATTCTTGCTGTCGAGTTCGCTCTCAAATCTTTCACGAGCGAGTCAATCTTCGTTATGCTTGGCTGCTATATCTCAGCGTATACGCGTCACTTTCTTGGTGGGGTTTTAAATCGCATGTCTTTGCTATTCTCTTTTTCTCTCTTTCTCTCTTTGTACAAGGATTTTTTACGAGGACCTATTGCGCTAATTGAGTATGCAATGTTTATCGGTATGTAGAAACTGAGCGTACGTTATCTCACGATGAGCCTAGCATATCCGATGATAAAGAGCCCACGAGAGCGCAATAATCGGATCGCCAAGTCGACGGAAACGAAAGTAAACTATGGGTATTTAACAGAGCAGAGATATAGATTCAGATTTTTAGCATGCGCGTAACCGGGAAGGACGCAAAGATATGTTACGATTTGTAATCTCGAATCTCCAGCGTAGTCTTTTTTTCATGTATTAAGGGTGCAAAGCTGATAAAACTAGGTTGTTCCTTCTTTAAATTCAAAATAAATTTTATTAATTCGATATTTAGTGAATTATTCGAGGTGGATTATTAAAAAGTCACGACGTCTTCCCAGGAAATCTGCGCTGAAGAAAGATCGGCTTCAAATAACAAATAACAAACGTGGCATTAAAATATAAATGCACCCGTACTAACTTCCAGCTACATCCCCGAACTTTAGAGTAGTGCTTAATCCCTGTCACTGATCTGCGCTATTTAGACGCTTTCCACACGTAGTCTTCGAATCACAATTACACTGTGAATGTCACGAAATCAAAACCCGAGGAAAAATTCGCGCGGATAGAAAACTACTGTTTAGCTATTCCGAAAGCGATTTCGATGAGGATTCATTTCCGTTTAGAGAAACGTAATCGTAAATCGAGAAGCGGAGATCGAGGTGGTTGCTTTAGAAATTAGTTACTAATTTTTACTGAACATCTCCATAAAAAAAATATATATGAATAATGAATAAAAATTGCAGTCAGGAAATCTTGAAAGTTGTATGAAATATTTTATTCCTATAACTTCAATCTTACACTCTACGCAATGTATAACTTTCAAAAATTGACGAATATTTCTGAAAATCATTTATTATTCTCGAAATTATTTTTGGAATTATTTAAAATAAAGTCTCTAAATTTTTTATTAATTGCACATGTATAATCTCGTATGATAGTTTTCATAGGTTTGTTTTGAAATGTAACGATAAATGTCAAATAACAATTACAAAAAAATTTTAATAATTTACGTTTTAATTTGACATTTAATTAAAATAAAATAGAATTTCGTGGTAATAAAATAGCTTCTTTGCTCCTGCTGCTACCCTCTCGATCGTCGCTGCGAGAAATCAGTAGGGGATACGGTAACTTCGAGTCCAATTAGTCAATTATCAGTGCCGGTAATGGGATAGTAGTTTTCGTCGCTGAAACAATGTCTCTTTCTCTTGTCGTAAATGCCGAGCGATCCCGCGAACGAGAACAAAATTGCCTAAGTTTTCTCTTGATAAACATGATTACGGATGCGAGTGACGTGTGTATGGCGTATGCGCAGGCACGGAAAAAACGGCAGGAAGAGGTGGAGAAGATCCGACAGGAAGAACAACAAAGGAAGCAACAGGTAATTCAACAATCGTTACTATGTTAATGCTCGACCCCGTTCTTCTCGAGTTGTCTAAAGTTAGATGTAAAACGAACGACTACCGCGATATCATTTAGTTGTATTAAAGAGTCTTTTAATTTCTCAGGAACGAGAGCTGAAGAGGCAGCAAGCGGTCATGCTGAAGGAGCAGGTGAGTTTTTGTCTTAAAACGAACCGTTCTCCATCAATCATTTCGTCGCTGTAGATTAGCGTGAGTGTGCGTGAGTGTGTCTCTCGTAGACGTAGAGGTGCTCTGTTTTACTTTTATCGTCTTCGTTCGTCGTTCCCCCGTTTATTTTTACGATGAGACCACCTCCGAGCAAACTGATCTTACGTATGGGTCGAATGAACCGAAAAGCAGGAAATTCTGTTCGAAGAGCGTACGCAAAATAATTATTTTAAATATAAACGCGTGTAGCGGACTATTTTACGTAATAGAATTTATTAATTATCGTATCTCGGGAAACGGTGTTTGCCAGTAGTGAAAATTTCGTGTAATCTGCATGCAATTTTTTTGTAGGAATGTTTGAATGGAACATCTGATGTTGAACTCTTCGACATTGTAAAGATTCGTAGAGACTTTTGCGAAGGATTTATCTCTCTTTATTTAATCTGACATGAATATTAATAGAAATATAATCTCAAACTGAATAAAAAATTTTGTTGGAATTTTTTCTTTCATGATTTTTTTGCATTTTAGAAAATACACATTATTTCCGAACTTGAAAAATAGCGCGTCGTATATTAATATTTATTCATGTCATTTTTCCGTCATAATATCATGTCTCTTTTTGAAAGCAAGAAATATGTTATTTTAATGTTTAATACAATAATTATTTAATAGAAACTAGAGATTAGACAACATTAAAGAAATTATATATACACATTTAATATATACAATAATATATATGCTATTGTTTTACAAATCACTTCAGCAATTTGCAAATTCTAATTTACATTGTAGAATATTTATTTCAAAGAATCTAACATTCTATGTTTTGGATCTACAACTCTAACTCATTATTTATATTACCAATATTCATCGACATAGAAAAGCGAAATTACTGATGCGATTAATATATCATTTTCGGGGAAGTGTAATTCATCGCATATCATACGCGGGATGTCCAGTCTTCATCGAGATGAGTTTCAACTATAGACTGTATGACGAATATCAAGTAATATCTTTTTTAACAAAAATTTCAATGGGAATCTGAATATTGAAATATACACAGTGAAAAATAAAAGATGTTCGCAAAAGCCTTTAGAACAGATAAAATTCAGACTTTTCATTAGTTTTCAATACTCTAATAAAAGCTTGAATTCATTATGAATTGTATTGCTCAGATATTTAATTACATTTTACTAAAAATAATATTTTATATTTACAATTAAAAAAAGAAAGGCCAATGACGGTCAAAACTGAATCTTGGTTGTCTAATAATAATATTTATATATATGTAATTTCAAATTTTAATCAGTCTGAATTGCGCGTTGCACTGTCGGTTTTTCGACGCAATCCTAAAATCTTTCTTTGTTTAATTGCTGTTAATGTGATCCATTTGCACGATCTTGTTGAATTTATTATTTTATATTTCACTAAAAATTGCAAAGTTTTTATATGTGATTCTAAATTCTTATTTAAAAAGAAAACGTCGATGATTCTGTATTGAATAAATGAGCTGAAATTCAATGAAGATGAAGATGAAACACCTCGCAATCACTTATCGCGCTTTATCTTGAAATTGTCAATTGAAAAAGTCAATTCAGCATAACACAACACACATTGTCGCGCATTGCTCCAATAATCCTGTCGCGAAAGGGTCGATCGCGCTACCGATTTCGCGACACGATTTAACTTTGTGACAGACAGATAGCCGGATGAGTAGAGTACATCTCTACGGTAGAGAGCGAGGGAAAGATTGTTAGATTGAGTGTGGCGGTTTGAGCACTAGTGGATTGTGGATGTATTTTGTGCCGCAGATGTACATGCAGGAGCTCACCAAGCAGCGCGAGATGCTCTACACCGTCGAGTTGGTATGTCACATACCCAATCTAGCGTCTAACTGAACGGCATTAACGAATTAGTGACTTGCTCTCGCAACTAACTCGCATCGGCTCTGCGTTACATCGCAAACTGCGGCGTGCACACGAATGGCTTATGCGTTACATTCCCATCAAGTTTCCAACGAGCGTCAATTCGAGATCTAACGACGGCTTGAATCAAACCACGTGTCGCGGTTTCACATATCGTTCAACACCTCGGCATATCTTTGTCCATAACGCAATATAAGCTTACTTAATTAATTTGTACCCGCTTCAACTTTCACAAATCATCGCAGTTCATAAGCTTACATTATGTGAAAAAAAGCACACGTTTGCATCTCTGAATTCAGTGTTAGGGAAATTTCTTGCTTGTTTTGCTATACGACACATTCGATAGAAACTTCTTTCGAGATTTTCAAAAAACTTTTGGACTGAAGGTAGTTCGGGCGGCCGTTAGTTCTGATTTGCTAGAAACTGCACGATTTTCTGCACACTGTAAATGTAAAAGGGCGATTTCCGCCAACGACGCGCCGGATTACTCTCCTAACTATCAGTGCATCCATTTAACAATACTATTCGTAATGTGTAATGCGTGAAAGAGTATTTGGGACAGTTGTAGAGTTGGCCATTGTCCGCGACACAAACACAGTGTGGAAGATCATGGGAGTTATACATAAGCTTGAATAACTTTAATTTAATTAAAATCTTCATTTCTTCATTCGATTTAACTAGACGTTTATAAATTACCAAAAAAGTATGTAAAAAAACATGTAAATTTTCTAAAATATAACATTTTTAAATAAGTTTTTAAGCAAAGGTTTAATTTAAAACTCCTATTTAAGGCTTTTTAATCGAATCAAATGAGAATTTGCCGATCATACACGGTCAAAGCTGGATCTTAAGTGCCCAATCATATTGTACATACATTTAAGATACAAATTTCAGTTATATATTTTTGAACTGCGCACCGACTGTGTGTCGGACTTGCAACGTTTTTAAGTTTAGTGAATAGTAGTATTTGTAAAAAATAACTTCTCGTGATTTTCCACCACACACACACACACACACACACACACACACAGAGCGCTTTTTTGGCAATACACAATGGAGAGTTTATATACACTATATTCGTAATTTTGTCTTGATTTGACATTATCTGCATGAGCGCGCCAGTTAATTTTGCTGCGTGTTACTGTAACGATGAACGATCACTGCAGGAGAGAGAGAGAAGGAGACAGCACATGGCTTTGGTACGGGCACTGGAGAATCGTCGGAAGATGGAGGAGAAAGAAAAGAAACGCCTGGAAGCCAGGGCCGAGAGAATAGCGACGAAGGAAAAACGGGCGGAACAGAGGAGAATCGAGATGGAGTTGATCGAACAAATTCGCAAGCCCGTGGAGGATATGGAACTGACAGGTACGCGAACAAAAGAGTGACTAATACTACGCGATGAGAACATTACTCTTATTATTACGCTACGTAGCGAGCTAAGAACTTGGGTGTCAAGTTTGTGCATTTCTGACTAACGAGAGTTTTGGACTAAATGACCTTCTAACTAATTCTGACTAATCTTTTAGATCACAGATCACTGCCAGAAGTCAAAAGAATACCTGGACTTAAGCTCTCCGGGCAAGCATTTGCAGATATCGTCATGGTCTTCGAATTTTTACACAATTTCGGGGAGACTTTAGGATTCGGTGAGAAACATTTTGTTTTACACTTATCAGAATAAAAATCATATTATTTGAGATTGATTATCATTATCTTTATTTTTTGTAGACATGGAATCGTTACCGAGCTTGAAAAGTCTTCAACTCGCTCTTCTCAACGATGAGGAAGCCGAGGAAGAGATGCTGTCGGTTATGACACATCTCTTGGTGTGTGCTATTGAAGACCCAGGAATTCCGCAACCGGCCAGACACACCACAGGTTTGGGCCAGAGTTTGCGTCAAGCTGATATCACTCACGCCAACATCAGTGAAGTACTGCGAATTTATTTGTACGCGAACGCAACCGGCGAAGTAAAAGCTCTAACAGGAGTATGCCTTGAGCGTGAGCGCGACAAGAAATTTGCCGATCATCATCAGAACGGCGGTGATTACGCTTCGACCTGTTCAGGAAAAAACGCACAGTTCTATGAGCACTTACATAACAACGAAACATGGAAGATGTCGGAAAGATTGCGAGACAAGCCTTTCTTAGCGTTGAATCCGACGCATAAGGCGCAGATGCTCGCTTTTCTTTGCAACGAGCTACTGCAAAATAAGGCTGTGATTAGACAGATAGAGGGAAGCCTCGAAACAGTGGCTCTGTTGAGGAAGGAGAGATTCGTATTGGATACCAAAATCAGAAAGTAAGTTGCATGACATGAAAAAAATAATTGATTAAAAGATGAGAATAATAATATTAAAAGTTTGTCATAAATTATCTTTAATAAAAAGATAATTTATGACAAACTTTTAAAAAAGCTAAATGAAATTAACTAAAAATATGTTATATATTAAATTATGCTTTTTCAGATCTGTTTTGGTAATATTGTCTATTTTTGATTTGTATAGGCTTAGACAGTTACATAGTCGAAAAATTCGAATGGAAGCTGTCGGTGTCATTGTGAGCAAGATTGGCGACACAATTACCATCGAGAAGAAGGAAGGTGAAGAAGAAGGCAATACTACGTCTACTGCCATAGGTACGACACCTACACCAGATGAAATTCATCATGAAGACGAAGTAGAAGATATGTCTGAGAACGAGAGTGAAGGCACTCAGCCAGAAGAGGTATATATCTTAGCGCATTGATTTATTCTTAAGTTAATTTGGATTTATTTGGTATTTAAAGAAAAATTCTTGTTTAGGAGGAAGACAAGAATTTGTCTGGCGAAGAATTGGGTAAGAAATTGGATAAGCTATTGAAGCAATCAGAGGAACAATTGCAAAAGTTGAACAACTCTTCGAAACAACTTCGTGCGCATATATTTGGCCAGGACAGGTATTGGAGGAGATATTGGGAATTAGCATGTGCCGGCGGTATTTTCGTAGAAGCCATGGAGAGCGCCGAACCGGAGATTCTGGAACTGCAAGCCGAGCTCGACGAGAAGTACAAAAACATGCCAGAAGAGGAGAAATCCGAGAAACAAGAGGGCGAAAGCAGGACAAATCGAACATCCGAAAATCGTGAAAATGAAGCGCCAAATGAAGGTAAAAATGAAAAGAAATACAACTCGAGTGAGCAGAATGAAGATATGAAATTTCACGGAGCTAAAGTGAAATCCGAGGTGGAGGAGATCAACTGTAAGGAACCTGTACAAAATTGTGGTTCGGAGAATTCCGAGAGTGTAAAAGAAGAGAAGAGAAACAACGATGATAGTACAATGACCGATGCGAAGACAAATGTCACGTCTGAGGAAATAAAACAAGAGACGGAGGTGATCAATACAGATGTCGATATGAAAGAGGAAATGAAAAAGGAAAATGAGGAGACGGACGAAGACATGACGAAACCGCTGGTGAAAATGGAAGATAAAATTGTTGAGACGATACCGAATGGCGACAAGTTCAATCACGTCAATAATCTGCACAACGGGAAGGAACTCAACGGCTCTTTTATTTCTAGTGAGTTTCTATAAATCCTTACCTGGGACAGACTCTTCAATATGTTTAATTAATATCAGTTATGTCGATTATTTCAGACAACAGCAATGCCGAGCCTAATTGGTTTTCCATTCTACCGCGTGAAACTTGCGATACTCCAGGACCTAGCACTAAGCAAATTTTTGGCATAGCCGAGCCGACTGAGCTCCGAATCCCAGTGTTCCCACCGCCTGCTAGTCCGAGTTACGATAGATGCGACAGCCCAGCGCCCCTAATATTAACCCAAGATGAGGCAGCACAACTAGAATATTTGAAAGTGCATGGTTTACCGCCTCCTGGCGAGGCCAAACCAGTGCCGAAAGGTAAGTCGAATTACTCGTGAATATTAAAATAAAAATGCGCATATGGCTTGTATTTTCCAAGTTTATATAACTTTATATAGATCTGAGATATGGTTGGTGGAGAATAACAGACGTCGACACGTTCCAAGAACTTCTCGAGCATCTACATTCTCGCGGCGTTCGCGAGAAAGAGTTGAAACGCACAACGTGGGCGACGATGGAATCTTTCCTAGCTGTTACCGGTAAAATTAATGTTGATCCTGGTAATATCTCCGCCACGGAACTTCAAGCGGAATCAGATAATCCCAATACGCCAATTCCGAAGCCCGATGATCCGAGGAATTGGAGCGAGCAGGTTGCGTTACGAGTAGATGCTCAACTTTTGGAGCAAGTGGAAGCACTTGAAGATAAAGTGGCTAACGCTAGCATGCAAGTCAAAGGTTGGAAGTTACCACCACGAGCGGGAACTGAGGAAGCCGAGGAAATTGAGAAATTGAACGAGATGGAAAAGATTAGTGCGGTTGAGCAAGCGCGACAAAGGCTACTTTCTTTGGAGGCAGCTATAGAAAGAAGATACTTAAAACCACCTTTAGGTGTTTGGTAAGCTGAAGTTTCTCAATTTTTTCATCTTTAGTGTATATAATAATTATGTCTCTAGTGTATATAATAATTTCTTTGACATTCGGTTAAAAGGAAAAATTATGATTACATTTTTTACAGGAAAATTATGTAAAAGTGACAAAATACAAATGAGTCTCCTTAAATAGAATTTGATTAATTAATTAGAATTTGATTAATTAATTAGAATGTCTCCTTATTATCACTGTTAAAGCAATCAATTAACATTTAAATTAAATTTGTTAAATGGAAGGTCTACAATTTAATTACATTTTAATTTTGTGTTGTTAATTTTGTAGTACGGGAGATCCCAACTTGGCAGCCCTCAAGGCGGAACAGGCGGCGGCCGCTAACGCAAATTCGAATAATTCCGAGCAGAATAACCAGACGCCTGCACCGCTAGAAGAAACGACGCCACGGGGTCTGAACACCTGGCGGGAGGCGACAGCACGAGCGCACACGTCAGCGCAACTCGCAATGGCGCTCTACATGCTCGAGGCCAGCATCGCTTGGGATAAGAGCATCATGAAGGCTGTGAGTCTAACAACAGCTAGAAACTCGGTCTGCGCCAAGCTACGAAACCGCTGCGTCTCACTCAAAGCTACCAATCAGTACAAACAGCTATTGACTACTTCTCAGACCTCTGTGGGTATTCGCACTAACTTACTAACCGAATCGTCCTTTGCTACTCCTGCTCCCGATACCTTTGTCCCTTCCGTTGAATGGCTCACAGAGAGCGTACGTCGCCTCGAATGGATATCGACAGGTGTCTACTCGATCCGATGACCGGAGCCTTAATGATACGTTTCTCACGCGATAATATTCTTACAATACGTTCCGCTTCCAGTCTTATTCCAAAATTTTAATATATATCACGTGTGCGAAAAATATGGCAATGAAATTTGCATACATCCGTTGGATTTCGCTCTGTTCGCGTAATACCTGTGGACACACTTATTTCATTGATTTTAATTTATGTGAATGCAATTGAAATATTGAACGCGCGTCCATCGATGTCATTAATTATTGGATACATAAACCATAATAAAAATCATGTGCATTAAGAATGTACATTCAATGGTGGTCAGAGTCTAACGTAACGGTTGCATGCAAAACTGCCGCTTACTATACTGTTCGTTTTTTTTTTATTGTTTAATATCTTTATTTTTTAACTTTTACGTTTGCATAGCTCTAGTCTGCTTTTTTCACATTCTAGTGCCTTGAAAAAAATTACATTGTTGTTCTTGTTATTATGATTGATTTATCGTGGCTTACATTTGTATTACTGCACGAATTTAAATTATATTTATTATAATATGAGTATGTGTAGCATATTTTATTTTGTGATATAACCAAAATATAAAGTATATCTTTGTCGCTTATTATTTTGTGAATTGCTATAATTATATATATTTATTCGCTAAATTATTTTGGATTAATTTATTATACATAAGTCTTATTTAACTTAGATTTTATTTTTGCGTAATTTTTAATCGTGTTTTTGCGCTTTATTAATTGGATACACAAAATGTGTATAATCTATATAGAGCTTTGTTGTTGTTGCTTTTAAAAATTGTTTAAAATGCTAAAACTAACAAACAGTGCTATAATTTTCATGCTATTTTAGTTACACGAAACTATTATTAATTTTTCCGATCTCTTTTAAATGAAAAGTTCATTCATTTTGTTTGCAGAATTGCCAGTTTTGTCATAGTGGAGACAACGAAGATAAGCTGCTGCTCTGTGATGGCTGTGACCGTGGCTACCATACTTACTGTTTCCGTCCAAAAATGGAAAACATTCCTGATGGTGACTGGTGAGTAACGCACTTGCGTATCACACTCCTGTTTTATTCTATTTTAAGTTTTGCAAAAAGTTTCAAGTGTTCTCTGTTACTTTCAGGTATTGTCACGAATGTATGAACAAAGCAACAGGTGAACGCAATTGTTTAGTGTGTGGAAAGAGAGCGGGTAAAAATCTGGTCCTATGCGAACTCTGTCCTAGGGCTTATCACACTGACTGCCATAATCCTGTCATGCCAAAAGTAAGTAATCGTCGAAACGCGCTTGTGTAAATACTTGAAGATCTCGTTATTTAACAAAGTCAAGCTGCAAACAGATTTTATACACAACACGCTTTGCTTACAGATGCCACGAGGAAAATGGTATTGCTCTAATTGCCACAGTAAACAACCAAAGAAGAGAAATAGTAGTCGAAGGAGTCATACCAAAGGGGGAGGCACCAGAGAAAGTGAAAGTTCTGATCATCCACCAGCTAGGTGATTACGTTAAAAACAAACAAACATTGTCAAGTTGCTGGCTTAATGACGTTTCCATGCGAAGTATATTAGAAAACAGCTATAATGAATGATTTAATAATATTCATCGCAACCGCAAATGGCGGACAAGTATTATTCCCGATTGAATAAAGTAATCTCAAAACGAATCTAACTGTATACGAAAATATCTGTATACACTGTACTCATGCGATTACCTATTTAATCCTCGGCCCGTGTCGCAATATCGCCGAGAATTTTTGTCATCTTGAGGAATTTTTCCTTTCATGCAGGGTGTTCTATGAGAAGCTAGATTCAATTTTTCGTTCTTTGAAGGCAGTTGTCACTGATAGATTTTCCCGAGTGGTTTCCGTTCCTTCAGTGTCTTGTCTCAAGTTTCTCCGTCGGGACACCCTGTACATTTACGATACATCGTTGTTGCCTAGTGTACTTGCGATCATCGACTGTGAGATAGGTATTTTCTCTGAAATATTCATCGTAACAGTAGAGCCGCCTTCAGATCGTGTATGACGAGTCGGAAAAAAAAACGAGAGAGCGCAAGAGGGCGAAAAATAGAACGGAAAAAGTAATAGAAAGCGAACGAGAGACAGAGAGTCAGAGAGAAACGCAAATAATTCATCGGGAGCAGCGTACCCGTCTCAGCCGGACACACGATCGAATCTTATGCAATTCGTCCTTGCGCATTCGTCCAGAGACTTTTATGACGGGAAACCTCCTGCAGAATGGAAGCTAATCGTGCAAATAATTTCTCTGTTGTTTTGCGCCGCAGTCCAACGCCATCAACGGCATCGAACACGCACGTAGAGGATGTCAGTTCATCGGAACCGCCGACTCCTACCGCCTCACCACGGAAGGAGGGTAACAATCGGACGCTCACGAAGAAGCAACAACGAGAGCTGGCGCCTTGTAAGATACTCCTCGAACAGTTGGAGCAGCAGGACGAGGCCTGGCCGTTTCTCCTGCCGGTGAACACCAAACAGTTCCCGACCTACAAGAAAATCATAAAAACCCCCATGGATCTCAGTACGATTAAGAAGAAATTGCAGGACTCCGCGTAAGTTGTCCAATACGCGCCAGCGATTAGTTAAGTGAACGTACTATCTTTAGCTGCCTTTCCTCTCAAAATCTCTTGGTCTTTAAGACAGACCTAAAGTAATAGATCTAATATACACACACACATAGACTCTGATCGCAAAAAATCTATTGACCGATCGTCAACCTTGGTCGGCATTGGAAGGCTGAAGTTTTTCACAACGAGTGCTTCTCGATGCAGGTACAAGTCTCGCGATGAGTTTTGCGCTGATGTCAGGCAGATGTTCATCAACTGCGAGGTATTCAACGAGGACGACAGTCCTGTGGGCAAGGCCGGCCACGGGATGCGCAGTTTCTTCGAAATGCGCTGGACCGAGATCACCGGCGCGCCGCCTTCGCATCCGCAAACGCATAGCTGAGGTTCGGTACGTTCGCGCAATACCTGCAACAGCTTCGCTCACTTCTACTATTAGGATATGCGCCGCGTTACTGACCGCGACGGACCGACAGTTGTCGGAAGGGACTGATCCATCATCTACTACTTCACTTCCGAGCATTAGTCGGCCTCGTTCTAGCGGCCGATTGAATTTTCCATTGTAATAATCGTTACGAACGCGGGTATCGTATCATCCATTCTTGTCGTTCACCACGTGCGCGAGTGCGTTTTTCTCGCGTTTCATAAGATGCTCTAGTACTCGAGTATACTGTGACACGAATATCTCGTACTTCAATTCCTTGTTAGCACCTATGACGCGGTTTTCGTCAAACTCACTCATTGTAAAGTATTATAGCGAGATGTTCTAAGCCGATCGGACATTCGGCTTCGGTTTAATGAATATTAATAAAGGTGCGAGAAGCGTCGCACTTGGGTCGAGATATTGATTCGCGGTAACAAGCACCTCTCGACATCGATGTGATTAATCAGATAGGAACACGTGTGCATCGTTTCGATCCTCGTCGATTGAGACGGAGTGATGCGAATGGTCATTGTACTTACCGATAAACAAGTGAACATTTGCCTAAGCGACAAAAGTGTAATTTGCGATTGTATTATACGGGCTTAATGTTGACGCATCGTCGACAAAAGAAATATTTTGCAAAGTAATAAATGTGAAAAAAAGAGAAAAGTATATATGTACATATAAATATATAAATATGAATATGAATATAGTGTATATGTATACAGAATCTATATGCATATATTGTACACACACATACATACATGCAAACGTACATTTGCCCACGGATGAGCACGATAAGGGTATATTTGCCGTAGAAATAGAATAGACAAAACGATAAACGAAGTTAATGTTTGAATTTGTAATATGACAGTCTAGATAGTCACAATAAAATCAGGATAAATTATAAAAAGAACTTTATTCATTCTCCTCGCAAATTAAGACGTTCGAATAGCGCGTTTGTGTCCAATGAGAAGGAATAAGGTTTTTTTTTATAATTTGTAATTTATTGTGAAACTTATTCCGATCATCCGACCGTCCTATTACAAATTGAAGAAAAGATCTTAACACCGTTTCGCAGAACCAATTTGGTTTCTTACGTCTTTTGCATTTAATTTCGTTAACTTTTGAATTATACAAAAAAAAAATGATGTACACAGAACGAGACTATTCGTAATATAATGAAGAGAGAAAGAACATAATCATATTTTCACACACCAGTATTCTGAGACAAGCATATGTCTTTACTGTGACTGTTGTATTGATTCGCGGATATTAAAAATCTGGCAAATTAATAAGTATAGGATCTAACTATTATAACTGCTGTTACTTTTTTAAAGCGAAGAAATTTAGGCGATTATTGTAACGTAGTCAGCGATTATTCCCCACTAATTAATTAACTATGTGTCGGGTTTTGCGTACCCTATGTATGAACGATACGTTGAGAACTTTGCTCGTAGAAAAAAATGTGAAGTCTTTCTAGAATACTCCGTCTGCTTGATTTTATGCAATACGCAACATCGTTCGAATAGTATACGTTGCGTGTGCAAATCCAAAATCTTCCACTGCCGTTAGAGAGATTCGCATTGCGTTAAGCTCATCAATCCAAAATATTTATTATTTAGAGATTATTAACTGATTTTACACGCGGAAATGTTGTTATCTGCAAAAGTAGCAGCGTCCAGTCTAGTTTCCTATTTTTCGTTCATCGAGTATCATGAAAGTTCCGAATCAACGCAACATATACACGACAAAATTAGACGTTCAGGGACATTATCTATCAAGCTAAGCGCGTTCAAAAATGCAATCAGCGTGAAGATCGGATGTAGTAAGGAGAATGCATTGCATAGCGATTTTGAGAGGACGAATTTTTTTTCAGGAGTAACGCGATTGCGTTGTCATTGAAAAACTAGGTTTTCGTAATCACACCGTGCATAGTATTATTATTATAACGTTAAGAATTATATCGCAATTTTATCCACGTCGAGCTCGATGACGCGAAGACTCGCGTCGATTCTCTCCCATCAGCGCGGAGTTTTCTAAGGACGACAATCGAGAGATCTTTCGAACGAAGTATCGTCGTAGAATAAAACGCGAAGAGATAGTATATTGCGCTGCGAACGATATATTGTCAAACGGCGGCGAGTTTCTCCGATTAATAATAAACATGGTATCTTTGTGAGAAAGATCATCTTACGCGAGACGGTGTCGACGATGTGACGAGAGTACATTAACACTTGTATCTTGTTTTGTATGTAATTGATGTATATTATTGCTCGTATAGCGAAAAATAGTTGGTAATAGCAAGAGAGATCCGGGGGAGTTCAGCCGTAGTGTGACGTGCTAAATGATTGCGGTTTAAGAAAAAAGGAAAAAAAAAACATTCGTAGCGTATAAAAGTATTAGCTAGAGTATAAATGCCAGCGGAGGAGCGACTACGAAGTAAAAAGTAATTAATATCGTTCGGGGTGCGACTGAAACAGAGCGTCGACGTGAGCGTTGTAATTTAGGAATGAACATTTGGTAAGATCGCTGACGAGGTTGCGCGACGATTGTAAATTCCGTGACGTCTCAATGCGTCGAGTGCCAAGAAGTAGCTCGCTGATTTCATTCATGAGGGTTTGCTGATGAAAATAAAATCTAAAAAAGTTTATGGTTTTAAAAATTTGCCATTACACTAGTTTACAGCCAAAAATTATTTTAAATCAGACAAGATGTTTCTTATAAATTTTTGGATGTTAAAAGTCAAATTTCATCAGCATGTTAAGTTTTTGAAATAATTGAAAAAATGCATTTTAAAGAAAATGAACAATATATTTATGATTTCTGAGCAAACTTTCAATATAACGTTAACTTTTTTTTTTACAAAAAATTTCAAATATCACAAAAAAGTCATTTTTAACGTATTAAATTATTTCGTCGTGCAACATTATTTGCAACCAAAAATTTATAAGAAACACCTTGTCTGATTCAAAATAATTTTTTTTTGTAAATTAATGTTATTAACAGTCATCTATCTCCACGCTTCAGCGTGGCTATTAATTTGGTACTCGGCATGTTAATTTGCGAAAATTCATGAGGAGCAATTTTATTCTATTTTTTTTATTTCTTTTCCCCGTTTGTCTCCGCTTTGTTTTTGACGTGTAATTTTGTAAAAAAAGTAAAAAAAAACTAGTTTTCACAATGTATGATGACGTGAGCCTACGATCAATCAGTTTCGTGTATAAGTTCACTATTAAGAGAGCGCAAATTGTGGGGCATTTTGTCGATCTTACCGATTGTTCTTTGGGAGGCCATTGGCCGTGCCACTTGGAGCACCGCGCCTCGCACCGTCATACAATAGCCGATACGTTTAGACATCTCATACATTCAAATGATAAAACCGACACACAACACAGAAACAAATAATTTTTTAAAATTTAATTATTATTTAATAGTACAGTTACATTGTTAGTACGAATAACGACGCTTTTTATACGAATTTTAGTTTTTAAACGTCAATCTTACGATATATATATAGTATAAATATAAATATATATATAGTATATAAAAATGAGAGACAATGGTATAATAGTAATAATAATTGATATCGATTAACGGAGCGGATAAAGAGAAACGAAGGAATTGTGTGGGAAGAAAGCAAGTGAGCGAGCACGAGAATGAAAGAAAAAGAGAGAAAGGTAAATAAGAGTGTATGTGTGAATGAAGATGAAAGAGAGAGATGTTTACGTTAGGTGATTGTTTGTCTATCGTATACACGAAGGCATACGTTAGGTAGCCTCGATGCTATTTAAACAGACTTAATTAATGTATTGCAAATGAATTAATAAAGTATAAGCGAAGCGTGTATCTATATACTGCGACTTTTTCCTTCGACAATTACAATAAAATTCTTGTGTTGAACAGTTAAAATTTCCTAGCATCTAAAAATCAAGATGACAACAGCAAACCCCAGAAGGGAAAAAAACAATTTTATCAGAATATTTTCGCGAATTTATTTCTTCATCACTTGTATATTAATAAAAATTTAATTAACTTTCTTAATTTAATCATCCTCAAATTAAAATTATATTGAGGCGGGACGTAGTTTTCTAAATTAAATAAATAAAGTTAAATTTGTGTTTTGATATTATTTTTCTAAATTGACTTGATTCCTGATGAATTACTATGTCGATGCTTAAATCCAGAAAATACTGATGTTATTAGCAATTACGTCATGTAGTAGTATTATATGACTGGTTTATGCATTTAGATTCAGTGAACAACAAGGGCAAGAACCAATCGTATTAAAGAATCTTACAGTTGCAAAGCTGTTCTTTTCATTGAACGCAGCCATCGACGAATTGTCAGCTAGTGCTACGATTTCTCTCGTCGTTCGAAACGCATGCGAAATTCGAATTCGCCGCCGCGGCGCATCCGCGATCGGTGCAGCTGACTTCAGAGCGGACGGCGCGACGAGAGATCAGACGTTCGGCTTCTTTCGCGGCAGTAATTCGCGTACGAGTACAGGTGTACGCAAGTAACGAGATACGATCGCCGCATGGCTCGTGCCGGCGAGAGGGGATCGGTTACGCATCCGTCGATCAATCGTCCCGCGGAGCGACTCGTCACTCGCGACGGTTCGACATCGCCCACGTGAACGCCTCGATCATCATGCGATGACGATTTTCAACTACCTTTGTAGAACTGCCAGTGAGTATGACAGGTCACACGGCCAAGTGTTCGTCAAACGGTTCTTTGTGCAATTTTTATTTTGTTGTATTCCGCATCATTCGTCGCAATCATTGTTGTCTCTTGAAAGAACAACTGATAAGAACCAGCGTCGGTTATCGAAGAGGAGATTGTATACATCTTAAAATGGATTTTTCCTATCGAATGCGCTTTTCACTGTCTTGCTCCTGTCCTCTTTTTGCTAATGATAAAACCTAAATGTACACAAATTTAAATGTACAATCCCGTTTCGAGTGCGGGAAGTGTAAGAAAGTGAAGCGTAATGTGTCATTTTTATCTCGCAACATGATGATTTGTACGACGTTGCAATAATATTGACATAACCTTTCTGAGAAAGAACATTTATAAAAAATTCGGTTATAAAGAAAAACCTTAGTGCTTATCCTGGACATTTAAATGCTACTTATTATGATACATCGTGTAACAGAAGGAGAAGTACATTTTTGACATTTTTTTGACAGCTATTGATTCTTGATTGTTTTTGTCACGTGATTAGGCAATTATTTCACATGTTTCAACATACGAGAGGTCGTCGTATTACGATATGAACTGCTAATACTGAAAATATATAGTATACGTGGCGCGAACTATAGATTTTCAATACTCGCAGTGTATCTGTGTATATCGAAACACGGCCTAACGTTTTAGGTCAAAGGCAATCGAGGAATCACTTTATCATATCGTATTTATAAGAAAATATTTTTCGCATATATATATATATATATATATATATATATATATGAAATGAAACAGTTACGCAAGTTATTTATAAATTATCAATTTAATATAGTTATTGCAAATTAATACATGTTTTTATCAAATATTTAACTTTACTAATATATTGTATTAAAGAAAAATTATGAATGTGAACTCATATGATAGATATTCTCATTTTAAAGTTTTAATAATTACATTTAATAAGTACAGAATTAAATTATAATTAATTAAAAAATGAGAATTATATGCATACATGAAATTGATAATTAACATCCGATATAGTTCAAAAGATTAATTGCAGCAGCTAATATCTATATATGATTTCTTCTTAGGAACGTTGCAGTTTTTACAGTCTCCTTCTAATGTACGCAGAAGTCTACGGTTTTTCTTTCGAAATGAATCTAGTTTTGTACCTAAGAAAGTACTTATCGTGGCAAAATTGTCCCGGTATCAATTTGAAAAATTACGGGAACCTGAGCTCGATGAGGCTCAGCTGAAGTTGAAACTGCTAGAAAGAGGTTCGGATTATGATACCATGTTGGCCAGCCACTTGGCCACCAAAGCTGTAGAAAATCAAGTCGTCAAAATCTTGCAAAAGCTGAATGTGGAATATAGGATAATAGATAGGTAAGCTCAAATCTTTTTGATAAAAAAATTAAAAAAGCAAAGCTCCCATTCTTTAGTTTTTTAAATTTGATGAAGAAAAAAATGTATACATAAATAGACCTATATATGATGTTGAATATTTGATAAACTACTTAGATTTTTTATTTTTAAAATTGAAATATTAGTTATTAAATGCGCGATGTAAAAATGTATTGTATTTTTTCAGGACAAATTTAGATCAATCGCTTTTTACATGGGCAGATTTAGTACTGCCGATCGGTGGTGATGGAACGTTTCTCTTAGCCTCGAATTTAATATTTAACAATAAAAAACCTATAATGGGCATCAATTCGTATCCTGAGAAATCGGAAGGCTACCTTCTATTATCAGCAAAATATACAAATGCCATACCAGAAATTTTCGAAATGTTAAAAGCAGGACATTACAATATACTTATGCGAAGACGAATTCGGATCACTTTAAAAGGAGAAGAAATATGGCAAGCTCCCTTTCATATGCATGAGAAAGGACGCATTGTTGGCAGTGATAGGCACGTCATATTAATATTATAATTAAAAATTATTAAGCATTTATATTTCTTAGATTACAGATTTTAAAAACGACAGTTTATTTTTTGAACTTACATTTATCGTTTCTATATTCTTTACTGCAATGCAAATCATTTAATGCTTTAATTATTATGTATTTATTACTTGTAGGTTTTATACAAACGAGAAATTCGAAAACAAACATGAGTTACCAAAAGAAAGGCGTCTACCTTGGTTAGCGCTTAATGAAGTGAGTTTGTTAATCCTCGATGTACATGCATGTATTAGGAGGCGAGTGATTTAACTTACTCTTTTATGCATATCTCAGGCCTGGTTTTTGTCGCCAGGTTTTCATGGGTGAAACGTTATCAGCACGGACAAGTTCCTTACTTATAAAGTTTGATGAGGAGCAAAAGTACCACAAGGTAAAGGGTTCCGGTTTGTGTGTGAGTACTGGAACAGGGTCAACGTCTTGGTATAAATCTATACACAGTTTAAATCACCAAACTGTACGGGAAATATTAAACCTCATAGATACCAAACGGCGATTTACCAATGACGAAATCGATATGATTTGTTCAACGTTCAATAGCAGCTTACGATTTGACGCAGGTCAGTACGTTATGTGAATAACAAGATAAGATCAATATGATGCCATTTATACATTTGTTTACAGAGGACTCTAAACTGTGTTATTCCATAAGAGATATGATTGTGACTAATGCAGTACCCGTTTCAAAAGATGTGCACACTCGTGGTTTCTGTAAAAAGGTCACTGTGAAATCACAATGTTTCGATGCAGGTTTGGTTCTGGATGGTGGAATAGCGCTCCCCTTTAACTTTGGCACTATTGCGAAAATAGAGACTTTTCCTGAAGACTCTTTGCGAACTATCACTCTTCCTGATTGAACTAATGATTTTTAATGGATTAATACATTCGTGTAGCATTTGTGATAATGTAAACATGAAATTTTATAATCATGTAGACACTATTCCATCATTTTTTATTAAAATTAATTTCTGTGAACAAACATTTAAGACACATGTATAATATTTAATAGAAACAGACATGCGCAGAGACTATTGAAATATTATAATAATTTGTTAGATTCAGGCATTAAAAGGGAATTTTCGGAGTGAGAAAAAATCAAGTAATTTAAAGAAAGAAAATTTTGTTAAAAGGTATCATAACTCTTGTTTTTAAAAATCCATCAATATGTACAATCCTATGTACATATAACATGTATTTAAGATTTAGCGTTACACTGTTATTATAAGCTAGCATATGTACCTATATAAATATCAAATAATCCGTACTTACAGGCCAGTCTGAAAAAAAAAAGATTAGATTATTTTTTATATATATCTAGAATATTTTAGCTCATAAATATAGACAAAAGTGTGTGTATATATATATATATATATATATATATATATATATATATATATATATATATATATATATATATATATATATATATATATATATACGCGATCAATGTATCTTACACAATCGAATAAACTTATAAATGTATTTTTTTATGATAAAAATTTTTGTAATATATAGAATTTTTTTTCATTATTTATAATTACAATTTTTCAAAAATTTTAAAAGATATATTCTAACTTTAGCTATTTTTTATCTGAATATATTCTCTAAACAAACGATTTTTCAAAAATCTTAGATGAAAGATGTGTATATGTGTATAAGTGTTAAATCTTCATAGAATATAGTATTCTAATAATTTTTACAATATACATTTATATAATAATGTATTATATACTTTTTATAATAAAATGACAATTTTTTACTTGAAAACAATGTCAGAATATGTGACTTTTAACAATTTCTATTCTCATCTAATTTGTATGAAAATCCTATAAAAATACACTTCTAATTATGGTTGCACCATATTACACTTTCTGCACTTGAAACAAAACAAGTACGTGATCGGACGATGGAGAGAGAAAGGAAAGATAAAAAACGCATACACAGATTCAAGGAGCAAATCTACAAGTATATGTATATGCTTTGTCGCGTGAAGTTGTGTACGTTTGATAACACAGTTAACGGCGACTTCAAAATGCCCAGCTTCAGGCGTGACTAAAACGTCACTTGTGCTTTCTTGTTTATACCCGGCGATTATACGTGATCCGACACGATAGTCAACGGAACAACCGAATAATCTCTTCCTCATCGCGCAACGGTATACGATGTGCGTGATATCGTTTCGTTTGATACACATTCGACTATTTGGCCGTATCTATGAGAGCTCCCGGCCGTAGAACGGTAAGAAAACGAAAGAAAAATTTCAAGCGGAAACGCTCGGTCGTCGAAGGTCAAAGCACGACGCGACAAGACACGTGCCTTTGTTCGCGACGCGAATATCTCTCGAGTAACGGCGAGAACGCGCGAAGTTCGCTCTTTCGATGACTTTTTATGCTCGGCCGCGTCACGGCGACGGAGTAAACAATCGCGTTCGCGATTTTGAGGTTAGGACGTTGAACTAACCTCTGTGACTGAGTCGCGCCGAATGGGATATTCTTCCCAGATTTCTCTCCTCTGGAGGATTTGTGTCAAAACAATTCAACAAAACTGCGCGGTATATCACGCTTGTTTTATGTACAACAGCACTCCTTCTTTTTAAGAAACAATTTCTATCTGAAATTTTTTTATATGGCTTAATGAAAAAGTTTTTAAATAAAATATATAATGAGAAATAAAAAAAAAAAAATCAGGTAAAAAAATACTTTACCTGATTTTTTATTTCCCTTATTCTTTGTCCACATTGATTGAGATGTAGAAAAATATGAAAATCTGAAAATAATATTGTGATACAATGAAGACAAACATTTCCAAAAATAATTTAAGAATTAAAATTAAATTAAGATTAAGATTAATAAATCATACATAATCTTAAAGAAGATTTGCACCACTTAACAGACAATCTATAATTTGTATCAGATTTCAGGATAGAATTCTGTCTACGTCCTGATATTCATTGTCACTGAAAATCTATAGTGCATATGCTATGGATTTTCAGCATTGACAGTCAATAACAGAATGCAGTCAGAGTTATATGTTGTGTATTTTGATGTATGTATGTAGTCCAAGATATATTTGATATGTTTGTATATTCTCATTCTTCAAATATCTTTGTTTCATACATAAGATTATAAATAAATCTATTCTAGATTTTGAATTATATCTATAGATCTATATTTTCAGTCTGATTCATAAGTTGTACATCGTTCGAAGTAGGCTTACAAAAATACAAAGTTCATGGTTGATATCTATGTTTGTATACTGTATTTTAAATACAAAGAAGAAATGGTGTACATAACGATGCATTCCATTTTAATCTGCAGCGACATGCTATCAGATACTCTTGATTTAGTCTGCGAAATTGTTTATGAAAGAATATATCGTATATGTAACAATGCATATATTTTAAGGCTAAAGATTAGATGATTGTGTTTTATTGGTTATATTATTTAAGCATATCAGTACAATAATTCACTAATTATTTTGTTGTATAGTTAAACATTTAAATCATATAAAACCATATTTTGATTGTTATAAGTCAATCCAGTCATTGCGTAAAGATTTCATGACAATATATATTTGCAAAAATTTATAAAAGTTTATAGACTGGAATAGAACAATAAATAAATATGTCTGCAGAATATATACCCAAATTCTGTCAATATTCTTTTATAAATGGAACAAGAAATTTGCTTAAAAAGGATATAGAGATAAGATAGAGAGATCATAACAAAAAGAAAGTTCTTATAAAGAACAATATTATATTTATTAATTATTACTTATTAATTATTATTAATTATTATTATATTTATTAATTATATTTGTGTACTTCCGCATAGAAATTGCAATGTAACTTATCAGTTTCTACGTAAACTCTTATCATATTTTTACAAATATTCTTATCGTATGCAAATTATTGATTTGGAAATTGCAATAGTTAATATTCGTAACGAATCTATAACAAGAATCATTTTTGTTTTCATTTCTTAAGAATATTATCTCAAAATGATCTCTGGTACATTTCTCATAAGAGAAGCTGTGACTCTTAAAATAACGAATTTAATATTATTCTACAAAATCATACCATTGTACAATTATAGTATTAGATATTCATTTTAACTATATAGATATTCATTTTCCTTATCGCACTTTTTGCATTTGAAATGAAATAGATTCCGCTTTTGAAAGAAGAAACAGAAAAAAGATGTAAAACAAAAGACTGCAAAAGAACTGAAACGAATAGGCTATTATTATTATTATTCTTACCACTATTTCTATTACATTAATTTGCATATGCTTACTAAACGTGCCATTTTTTTGCATTGAAGGTCGACGTTACGACGGCGACATCAAAAGTGAAGAATGGCGGAAGATGAGAGACAAATTAGAATGGCTGCTGAAGCTATACTAAGTGGCTCAATCAACTCCCAGAGAAGTTCGGTTACTCAGCACAGTATAACACGAACACCGGATATCGTGCTCAGCGAGGATCTTATCGCAGGAGCAAGACACAATGGCAAGATGTCAAACGTCAGGCGTTTCTTTTGCCTTTTTGTCACTTTTGATCTTCTTCTTACGTTCCTCATGTGGCTCATTTGTACGATGGTATGCTGAAGTCTGAGACATTATCTAATCATTCAATATAGATCGAAAACTTTATCTTGTCAAAGATACAATTTTTTATTTTAGTATTTAATATATGCGGCTCGCTTGCTTCTATCTATTTCTCACAATGGGGGCACTTGTATTTGTGATTAAAAAATTATCTTTTGTTGCATATTTTTGTTTGTATATTACTTATATTGATGAAAATACACTAAAATTATAAAAAGTTTAAAGAAATTAAATTGTTGAGATATTTAATCCATCATATATATATATATATATATATATATATATATATATATATATATATATATATATATAAAATTTATAGTCACTTTATTATATTTACAGATTGCAGGTGAAAGTTTAAATACAGCTTTTGAACATCAGGTGATACACTATCATATAAAGACGTCTTTATTTGATATTGTGGTAGGTATATTCTGGCATTCATTAATAATGAGTTTAATAATAAAATGACGACAATGACATTCAGTTCGTCATAATTTTTCATTATTCATTGGGAGCAGAGATTTTACGGATTTCATCTTCTCAGATGGCAGCGATTTGCAGATTCACGGTCTTGTTGCTCTTTTATGCGCTATTGTATCTCCATCACTGGATCATTGTAGCTGTGAGTATATTTGTCTATTGAATCTTTTCGCGAAACAATAAAACAAAGAATAAAATTTTTTTAAACAATGACTTTATTTAAAAAAAAAAAGATATATAAATGTGATATAAAAAATGATCTTGAACTTGTATTTTAGATATCAACTGCCACAACATGTGCCTTTTTAATTGCCAAAGTTTTTCTTTTTGATGTAAGTGTTTTTGATATATTTATGTATTATCTTTATTAATTCTTTATATTTCATTTAATGCATCATGTTTGCAGTGGACATCAGCTAACCAACCAGTATTTCAAGTTCTACTGATTTTGACATCTTTTATATTAGCATGGGCGGAAGCTTGGTTCTTTGATTTTCGCGTGATACCTCAGGAAACTCAAGCGAGAAATTGGATTCGAAGTAAGCAGTCTTTCTTTTTTAGCTTTTTCTAATTTTTTTCTTGTTTTTAAACCATTAATTAATAAATGCAAACAACATAAACCCAAATTTATATACATAAATATTTTACAAGAACATCAGTTTAATAGCATGCAATGATACATGAAGTGGAAAATATTACAATATTTGATATTTAATCTTGATCTTTGCATATTAAAAATATGAAAAAGTATAAATAAAAATTTTGCAATAAATTTATGAAATTTACAGATTTTCCGAGTACAGAAAGAACTCCATTATTACGAGGCATTGTTACGGAATCACGGCAATATATGGCAAATGTCGATCACATAAATACATTTTTTACACCTGTGGAATCCCCGACTCATTCTGATGATGAGGATATCCCCAGGAAGCAAGGAGACTCAAGGAAGCTCTCAAAATCCAATGAATTATTTATGTTTCTAGAGAAACTTACACCTGACAAAGTTAGTGAAATTTTTCTTATTATTAATTTGTAACAAGTATTAAATGAGCATTTGTACTGTACGCATTCCAAACTAACAATCGTATTATTTATCGTTAATCGTTAATTAATAATAGATCTGAAAATCAAATGCGTACATTTTTATTTAATATTTATGATTGCTATGCTAATGCGTTATTTTTAAAATCAGTATAAACACTTTAAATATAAATATCAGTATAAACATATGTATAATATTTTTATCCCAATTCTAGAAATATTCATTGAATCTTTAGATATTAATTAAAGGATCTTTTATGAGTTCTTTTTTAGATCAATGAATATAAAATGAGAACGTCTAAGATGTTACAAGATTGTCACGATTTATTAACATCAACAGAATGGAAGGACATAATTATAACAAATGATGGCGATGAAATGTCTTGCATGCAAGTTTCACCAGAATGGAAATTAGATGGAAAAGTTATGAAGATTACGGTAAGCTATATGTAGCGTATAAATTGAAGACATAATTAAAAAGATACAGAATTCTTTGGTAATGAGAAATGTTCTTATTTTATAAATTAATTAAAATGGTTCAATCATTATTTAAGGGTATCATCGATGCACCTGCTAGCATATTGATAGATTTATTGTTTGATAATATCGAAGAACAAGTTTCATGGAACAAGCTTGTGACAGAATCAATAAAAATACAGGTCAGTAAAACTACAGTTTTTTACTCTCTTCTTTTTCTATAATGCCTCGTTATACCGATAACAAAATTTATTTTAAACAGTATATTGATGAAAACACGGATATTGTTTACCAAGCAACAAGTCCTTTTGGCGGTGGGCTCATTACGGCGCGAGATTTCGTTATTTTAAGGCATCGTAAGAAATACGGCAATTATTATATCACTAGTGGTGTATCCGTTCCTACCGCATCAGTTCAAGTTCGCCCAAACATGACAAGGTGAGACCTCAAAATAAATTATATTTTATAATATATAAAAAAAGAGAGAGAAAATCAAGAAAAAATTGATTCTATTAAATATTTTCTTTAAGAGGTGAAAATGGTATAAGCTGTTTTGCAACAGAAGAGTTACCTGACGAACCTAATAAATGTCGTTTAACCTGGATCCTGAATACAAATTTCAAAGGCTGGATACCACAAACTGTTGTAGATAGATCTTTGTCCAGTGGGCTAATAGACTTCATGACATATTTAAGGGGACACTTAAATGATATGCAAAAATCATCAATCTAGTACAGTGTTGCTTATCTAATAAAGCTGATAAGCTCGATTATCTATCCTTTTTTATGTTTTACATTAGATTTTTTTATCCAATATGTATTGTGACATATATATGTGACATACGTAATACATATATCCATATAAAGAAAAAAAATTCATGTAAATACGAACTTGATGGAGAACATGTTTTAAAATGGAAAGTAAAATGTGTTTTTTTAAAACATATTCTCTTTTCGAATTTTATTCGGATAATTCTCAAGTGCATAACATTTAAGATATCAGAATTTATTTACTAGTGAAGTGCGATTGAAGTGACAGATATATGAAATAGTTACAATTTTATAATTTATATAAACATAAGTATGTTCCAATTAAATTAATTGAATTTTCATTAATTTTTTAGTGTGAAAGGGTCAGAATATTCCGGATGTTTTATTGATTTCAGAATTAACATTAAGATCATCTATACATCATATAGTTTTATTTTAAAAATGATACGCTATTTTTTCTAACAAAATTATTTCTAACCGCGATAGACAAATAAGAAAGGAACATACTATATTCTACTCTATTCTAATCTTTTGTATGAAGTATGTCGCATAGTAGTAGTTAAGAACTATATGTATGTTATGTGCTTTTTGTAAGTGCCTATGAATGTTCGGTTAAGCATCTTACGACATATAATGTATATAGTATATCGCAAATGTGACATACGTGTTTAATACGCATGATGATATATATCAAATGTCTATCACATATCACGTAAAAATAAAGCCGTGATATTTAAAAAGTAACATAGAAATATATTAACTTGTTTTTTTTTACGCATTTGTTTTTATATTATTTACCGTATATT